>CAUYPK010012827.1:0-15293 GCA_963574355.1 Loris lydekkerianus
CTGAGTACATTGGGTGCTTTTTCTTTCATTCTTGAGATACTTTACTAAGAAGAATATGTTCCAGCTCCATCCATGTAAACATGAAAGAGGTAAAGTCTCCATCTTTCTTTAAGGCTGCATAATAGATCTGCCATTTAATCCAGTAATTCCTCTGCTGGGCATATACCCAGAAGACCAAAAATCACATCATAACAAAGATACTTGTACCAGAATGTTTATTGCAGCCCTATTCATAATTGCTAAGTCATGGAAAAACCCAAGTGCCCATCAATCCACGAATGGATTAATAAATTGTGGTATATGTACACCATGGAATATTATCCAGAGCTCTTCTATCCAAAGCCACAACACAGCTTCCTTGTCCTTAGAGACACAAGACAGCACACCCAAATCTTGCTTGGGGGCCATTCTAAACAGCAAAATCACCAAAGAAAAGCATAAAATGGGAAAAATATGTCATTAACCAGAACATGAAAAGGACACTTTATAGTACGAGAGCTGAAATAAAAAGGCAGGGTTATTATTGCTTTGTTAACCTCAATTGGGAATTGAACAATTCAAACTGGGTGACTCAGGTTTTTTGCTACTCTGCACATTTCCACAAATGACATCACCCTGTCTGTTGATTTTGAGGTTACAAATAAATTTTTACAAAATACTTATCCATGAATAAGAATAGATGGCTTTTATTCTATTTCCATTGCTTAAACAGATCAAGCCTATATCCTCTTTTGTACACTGTATTAGCTCTTCTTATGTTTAAAGATAAAAGTAATAGCTAATGTCTATTGTTTATTTGACAAGTGCCAGACTCATTTTATTGAGTCTTTATATGTATTTACTCAATCCTCACAGCAGTTGTATGAAGTAGAAATATGATCATGATTTCTATTTTAAAAAGAAAACAAGACAGAAGGGATCAAGTATTCACGTCTGTTACACAGTCAATAGGTGGTTTGGATGGAATGAAATTCAGGCTGCCTCCTCCAAACTTGGTCCGTTTAAGCACTCTGCTATACAGACCACTCAACAGCCTATACAACCTCAACTGCCCAAATTTCCTCAACTTCTCCAGCGACTCCATCTCAAGTCTTCCACGTTTTGATAGTTAGGTTTTATCCTTGAATTAAGCTAAAGTGCAGAAAATGTTGCATTTATGCAACATGGCTTTGGGTCCTTGAAGGACTTCTTTACACAGAGTATTTTGTCCTGACCTTAAGCTGTGGGACCTAAGCAGCACATGGACCCTCTTATCAGAGGGAGGTTGTTGAGAACTTGCTTCTACATCACTCTGTGTTCCCAGTGTAAAGAGCCATTATTAATTTGACTCACATTTTTTTCAAACAATATGAGTCAAATTAATAATCACATTTTCCAAGTGGATGCCAGAAAACTCTGTAACTCTGAAGACCATGTGTCCACAACCCCAAACACGGTCATTAAAACTTCCATTCGTGCACAATCATTACATGCCTGCTGTCATCTTTATGCTCTTGATGCTGCATTCTGTCTGAATTTCTACCTCTCACATGTGTCCGTATAACAGAAGAAATGGATATACATAAATATATAAATGAACTTCATTTGGAGCCACCTTATTTTCCGTGTCATTGTCATTTATTGCATTCTACTTTGTACACATTTAAACCTGAATGTGAAATTCCAGATATGTTCTATCTGACATACCTTGACTCATTGCTTTGTAAGTTTTTTTTTTTTTTTAAACCTACTATGTTGTAGGATCTTTATAACTTTATAACATTTATAAAGATATTTTGGATAAATTTCTATCTAGACTTGTCAGCATATATGCTTCAATAAAACCTTATATTAATATCACATCCATTTGTGTACATAATTAATAATCTATGAAACTTAAAACCATATGCAGATGAATTTGAACAAGGCCAAAGTGACTACATTCCCTAAGAGTATATGGACATATTATTTTTAAATGGAGTTACAAATGCACAGATTATGCTTCAAGGCAAGGAATGACTCCTTGTCATTGTATTAACATTACATTAACTGCCATTGTCATAACATTAATAGTGATGCAATTGTTAAATCAGCCTAGCAACACTATCACATCAATTTAAATTTCAGAAATCTATACTATTCCTCATTAAGAAATCTGTTATTTTTATTAACATTTTTTCTAGAAATGTAATGAAATTAATTACTGCAGTTTATATACAAGCATCAATTTAAAAACAATTAAGAATTGAACATAATAGGGTTGAAAATGTGAAACTGTCCTATAAGCTTGTACATATTAGAACTTTAAAAATAATCTTTAAAAATTGCACACAGGAAAGAAAAGCAAGAGTAAATTGCTATTTGTCTCATATGGGAAATAAGTTAAGGAAATTGTAAAGTAAAACATGGTTTGATTTCATTATAAGTTAACTTTATTTTATTATGGGTAATTTACATCCCAGAAGGTATGGTCTATACTGAGACTTTTAAGAGGCTTTACATTCACTTATGTCAAGAGAAGTGGTTTCAAAAGAGAGAGAAGGAGAAAAAGAGAGAAGTGGTTTCTGTTTATCCATCTCCAACAGGGAATAATCCACATTTCATTGATATAATTATGGGTCTTATGTTAAATATAGGCAAAAAGAAGATCATAGCTTGATTTAATTTTAACTTCACAAAATCCATTTTAATTAGATAAGAAGACAAAGAGTTTTATACATATTTACATATACACATTCTAATATATTTCTGAATAATTACCGTATATACTCAAGTATAAGCCGAGTTTTTTCAGGCACAAAATTTGTGCCGAGTTCGGGTTTTTCGGCACAAATTTTGTGCTGAAAAAACTTGGCTTATACTCGAGTATATACGGTAATCATTAATATAAGAAGCCAAATTCCCACTTTTCCAGATATCCAAGAAGAAAGGCCCTATAAAAAAGTAAAATAAAAATAGACTTTGTGTTCCTAGAATTTACTGAATAGTAAGCATATTAAAGGGTTTTTTTCCAAGAGAATACTGGATTTTAAGCATTGAAATAGCATAGGGATACTAAACTTGATTTAAAGTCATAATGAAGAAAAGCTACTTTGTAATAATCATATGTATTAATCTATGTACTCTGTAGAATGGATCATTACAGACTGCTATGAAAAAAATTTTTGTTTTGGTAAATGGTACATATTACACCATTCAAGAGTTCTGACATTTGTAAATGTGTTCATATACATCAGTTCTTAATGTTATCACACAAGAGAAAAAAAGTTTTGCTGAATTAGTTATATTGATGAAAGAAATGACAATCTTCCTTTGGTTTTTGTTATTCTCTTGTGGAGAGGGTAGCCAATAAACTTTAGGTTTTGTAGGTAATATTTTTTGAAATGTGGCATTCATCTTGGCAACAATTCCTTAAGATAAAATTAAATTAATTATTCTCAAAGAAGAACTTTAGAAAACAGCTCTTCTAAGTAACAGAAATAAGTTTATTGGCAAAGCAATAGAAAATATAAATTTCACTAGAAATATCTTTGTTGGAGAAAATATATTTATCCATAATATATCCAGAGTCTAAAATTATCTAAATAATATATACAGAAACTTAGACTCTTTGTAGCTACTAAAGGGACATTCTCTGTTGGGGTGTACATCACTACAATCGCAACAGTCAGCAGCAAAGCACTTCCTCACGTGGATGACATCTTAACATCTGTGCAAAGAACTGTATATTAGAAAAATACTTACCACAAGGCTTTAAGACACCTAAACCTAACATTTTGGTGAACAAGATGATGATATTTTCTTGCATTGTAACATAAAACATTCATTTTATAGATTTAGAAATATTAGGAATAAAATAAAATTCACACAAAATCTTTATCTTTTGGTTTACTAACCAGAGGCACAATTTTCAAGAAGAACAGTCATACTATAATAATATCCATTCAATATCTATTGAGCATTTATCATATGCCAGGCATTGCTTTAGGCTAATATAATATACTATAATATAAGAAGCGAGCTTCGCATTCAAGGATCCTGTTTACTTTCTCTTCATCTTCTCTGATCTGTATTCTTTCTTCTTCTCTATCCTACTTTCATTCAAATATATTGAACACTAGTATCAATTTATTTCCCCCATATTGAACACTAGTATCAATTTATTTCCCCCAATAATTACACAGTATTTATTATTTTAGTGCTAGATATGTGCTACCCAATATGATAGTCACTAACCATAGGTGACTACTAAATTTAAGTTAATTAAAATTAAATAAAATGTAAAATTTGGTTCCTTAGTCTCATTAGCCAATTTAAGTAAAGCCATCAGAATTTTATAATAGCTCGGATGAGTGATGAAAATAAAGGGGGTTGTTAATGAAGATTCCAAGACCTATTGTCATGAGTAGATTTGCTATCAATTGAGATGGAAAATGTTTGTGGATGGAAACTAGCAATTTCATTTGGATCATGTTAAACTCAAGATGTTGATTTGACATCTAAGTAGAGCTCATAATAAATGCTATCACAACAGATTTAATACAAGAATAAATTCTTGTATTTTGTCTTTTAAATTAGACATTAAAGTGATTTACAAAATGTTAAACAATGTTAGTGATCTCCCTATATTTGTTTTTGCTTTGGCAAATATAGTAACATAAAATTTTGTTTCAAAATGTGTTGTTTATATTAACATATAAAAGTCTATCATTGTCATTTTCAATGAACTTAAGTTCTTTTTTTTAGTTATATGTATATTTTAATACAACAAATAACAAAACATATACCGTACATAAATAAGAAGTTTTTTTACATCTTTAGTAATTTTTAAAAGTGTGAAGAGCTTGAAAGACTAAAAAGTTTGAGAATTGATGAATTAGAGCAGCGGTTCTCAGTCTATGAATCGCAATCCCTTTGGACTGTATTAAAGGTTCACAGCATTAGGAAGGTTGAGAACCACTGAATTAGAGGAATTGATGAGGTCAAACATTGTTAAAGACATTGTAAAAGAAAGAATGAATTTAAAGATTGGAGGTGGTGATGAAAAAGCAAAGCGGGTGGGATTGAGATTGGAAAGGGGTGTTGATCCAAATAAATGACTGACATAAAAAATCTCAATCAATGGAGGCTTATTAAGCCCAGAATTTTGAGGACATGCCCAGGAAAAACACAACTACAAACAAACTTTGGCTGTTTTTCCAAAGGGGAGATTGAAATCTTTAACATTTTTTAAAAAGCATATGAAGAGAGGGAAAAAGGCAGAGGGAAGAGGGTTGATGAAGTAGTGATTACATTTTTGTAAGCCCCAAAAATCTATATTTTATATCATACAAAGGTATAAATGAACCATCAATTATGTAGATGTCCCCGGCTAGGTGAAAAAATGTCTGATTCTGTCTTGCACTTCCTAAATAGTTTGTTTTTATATATATTTAGGAATTTCCCACAAACATACACTGAATTTCTGTTTCTATATAACTTGAAAGTTTTTAACTTTCTTTATACTTGAGTTTGATATTTTATTTATTATTACTTTTACCTTTATCATTCAAGGTATTTTTTATATATTTATCTTACAGTTTAATGCTTCACAAACACTCAAAACAAATTTTTAAGAGATATTTAACTTTTGAGTGAGGTTTAGTCTTATAATGATGATTCATATTACTATATTACAATAGTATTCTGATGCCATTCCTGTGAAAAGTTTTAATCTATGATGAGCAACATTTTTGAATAGTTTGAGGACAGAGATGTTGGGGCTATTTTCAGACAGATTCTATATAGACTACAAATGTTAAAAACACTCGGATAAGAGAAAATATTTTCCTATGATGAGTAACAAACATCATAGATTGTTGAGTACGATCATTGGCATATACAGTGCTTGCTGTTATGGTCATGTCTGTGTTGAGACTATAAGTTGAGAATGTAGGTTTGAGATAAAAATTTCTTTATCTACATTGTTGATTCCTTATACTGATCGATTTCCCTTTGGCTGAGAAGAGTAGGTACAGTACAGTGAACATAGCATCGGCCAAAGTGCTGAAGACTAATTCCAGATCAGCTGACCAACCAAGTGGAATTTCTCCTAGTATGGACACTTTTCTCTTGCAGACATTCTTAATCTCCAGTGATTACTTAATAGTCTTCTGTGAATCAGATTTTATCTTCTTAATTTTAATTCATGAAGAAATATCAGCTAATGACATGGTTCAAACTATTTGTACCAACTTTGCTGACAGAAGCTATATTTGGGGTATACTTGCAACTGTCAAATGTTACGATGTTATGAGAATAACCTTTTAATATTTTATTATTTTCCTGTGGGTAAAAACTTAAGTTTTACAATAATCTGTGTCTTAGATACTGAACAGTTGTGTTAAAGAGTTGCCAACCAGAAATGTTCTTTTTATGAAGTGAGAGCAAGATGGCTGAGTAATAGCTTCCCTGCAACTGGGCACTGTGAGTCCAGGGAGATAAGACTCCACGCATCTCTGGCTGGTGGGATCTGCCTATAATCATCACTTTGAGGATACAGGGAGTCAGCAAGAGACTTCTGGACCCCAAAATGAAGAGAAAAACAGTGGAAAACTGGCAAGTGGTTGCATGTGTTCAATCAGTCTAATCCCACCAGTAGCTGTAAGTACAGCAGCAGTGAGACTGCAAAGCAGACAGGCCTTACCTGAGAACTGTTTTGGTGTTTTTGGACTTGGCACTCAGTTGAACTGCCTTGGGGACAGCCTGAGAAGGAGTTTGGAGAACTATGGGTGTTGTCTAGGGCCCCAGACTGAGCCACTGAGCTGGTTGGAGCTAATAGTGTTCAGCTCTGAGCCGCAGGGAACCATTGTGAGAGAACTGCCCAGGCAAGCTCCGCCCTCAGGGTTGCAGAGCAAGAATCAGGCAGGAGCTAGTAACCTAGTGACTGAGCAGCCTAAAGGTGGGGACTGAGCTGCCTTACAGCCTTAACCCTCAGGGGCAGAGTGAGACTGGTTTTGGCACAATGCATAAGTGGATAGCCACTTCAGCAGTTATCTCAGCGACAAGCACTTTCCTGGGAAAGCTTCTGCTTAGCCACCTTTAGTAGTTTAAAGTGTCTTTTAAGAGGGCTGAAGAGAGATTTAGGGTTTCCACCCTGTGGGGCTTGAAAAATCAGCAGAGGACTCCAGTTGTATCGGCATTGTGATTAACAGCTCATACCCCAGAAGACCAGCTGTTGCCCAGACAACATTCAACAAGATATATCTACTGCTTTGTTTTTGGTTGTTTTTTTGTTGTTGTTAGTTTGTTTTTGTTTATTTTTGTCTTTTTTTTTTTTTTTTTTTAGTTTCAATCTTTTCCACACAGATTTTTTTTTTAATTCTTTTCTTTCTCCATTTTTCTAGTTTAAATACAATTTCCCATTGCAGCCTTTTTCAATAATTAGACTTCATTTTTGCTAGTGTTTCTACCCCTATTATTTGGTTTTTCACATTCTGTAAAAGTTTTCTGTTTGCTTGTTTTGGTTAGATTTATAGCATTTTTGTCTTTCCTCTCTACTTGGTGGAAGTGGGGTACTGTGTCCGATCAGGTTTGCAAAGAGTTGCTGACCTCAAGGGAAAAACCCAACTGGGCACCCCCAGAGGTTGGGTTTTTTTTTTTTTTTTATTATTGTTTGTCAAAGTAGACTACTGTACACCTATATTGCTCTGTCTCCCTCTTTCTGTGTCTCTCTTCTTTTTGTCAATATTCTCTTAATCCCATGCCCTCTCCTTTCTCTATTTTCTTTTTTTTCTTTCTTTCTTTTCCTTTCTTTTATTCCTTCTTGCTATTCAACCTTCCCATCCTTCTGGTCCTGTATGAAAAGGACTCATCAAAACCTTAGTCCACAGGTACGGAACTTAAAGAGCAAGAGGAAGTGAAAGGAAAATTAGGGCAAGGAAATAGATAAAAGAAATCACTCATGAGGAAGAATCAGCAGAGAACTCCTGGCAACATGAAGAACCAGTCCAGAGAAACCCTTCCAAGGGACTATGAGGTAGTGACTGCAGAGGATTCCACCTATAAGGAAATGTTAGGAATGACAGAAAGGGAATTTAGAATACACATGATGAAAACAATGAAGAAAATGATGGAAACAATGAAGGAAATGGCTAATAAAGTGGAAAATAACCAAAAGGAAATCCAAAAACAGAATCAAATAAGAGATGAATGATATGAAGAATATGGAAAGGATATAGAAGAGCTGAAGGAACTGAAGCAGTCAATTAGGGAAATTAAAGATGCAATGGAAAGTATCAGCAACAGGTTAGACCATACAGAAGAAAGAATTTCGAAAGTAGAGGACAAAGTTCTTGAGATAACTCAGATAGTTAAAGAAAAGAAGAGAGAGAAAGCAGAGCATTCACTGTCAGAATTATGAAACTTTATGAAGCATTCCTAAATATGAGTTATAGGAATCCAAAAAGGGGAAGAAGAATGCCCCAGAGGAATGGAAGCCATACTAGAGAATATTATAAAAAAAAAATTTCCCAAATATCACCAAAGATTCTGACACATTGCTTTCAGATGGCTATCGGACCCCAGGTTGCCTCAGCTCTAACCGAACTTCTCCAAGACACACTGTGATAAACCTGTCCAAATTCAAGACCAAAAAAATAATTCTGCAAGCTGCCAGGAGTAAGCACCAGTTGACGTACAGGGGCAAATCCATCAGAGCGACTGCAGACTTCTACAATGAAACTTTCCAAGCAAGAAGACAGGGGTCATCTACCTTTAATCTACTTAAACAGAAAAATTTCCAGCCTAGAATTCTATACCCTGCCAAGCTAAGCTTTAAAATTGATGGAGAAATCAAATCATTTACAGATATACAAACATTGAGGAAATTCACCACCACTAGACCAGCTCTACAGGAAATACTTCAACCTGTTCTACACACTGAGACCATCACAATGGATCAGCAGCAAAATAAGAACTCAGACATTAAAGGACAGAACCTAACCTCCACACTGATGCAAAAGATAAAACTAAGCAATGGACTCTCACAAAATAAGATGAATAGAATACTAATACACTTACCAATTATCTCAATAAATGTTAATGGCTTGAATTCCCCACTGAAGAGACATAGATTGGCTGACTGGATTAAAAAGCACAAGCCATCCATTTGCTGTCTGCAAGAAACACACCTGGCTTCAAGAGACAAATTAAAATTCCGAGTCAAGGATTAGAAGACAATTTTTCAGGCAAATGGAATTCAGAAGAAAAGATGAGTTGCAATCTTATTTTCAGATACATGTGGATTTAAAGCAACTAAAGTCAAAAAAAGACAAAGATGGTCACTTTATATTGGTCAAGGGAAAAATACAACAAGAAGACATTTCAATTCTAAATATTTATGTACCCAATTTAAATGCCCCCAGATTCTTGAAACAGACACTACTCAGTATGAGCAATATGATATTCGATAATATCATAATAACAGGGGACTGTAACACTATTCTTACAGAGCTGGATAGATCCTCTAAACAGAAGTTAAACAAAGATAGAAGAAATTTAAATGAGACCCTAGAACAACTGTGCTTGATAGACGCATATAGAACACTCCATCCCAAAGATAAAGAATATACATTCTTCTCATCACCCCATGGAACATTGACCAAAATTGATCATATCCTGGGACACAAAACAAATACCAACAGAATAAAAAGAATTGAAATTTTACCTTGTATCTTCTCAGACCATAAGGCACTAAAGGTGGAACTCAAGTCTAACAAAAATGTTCAACCCGACACAAAGGCATGGAAATTAAACAATCGTCTGTTGAATAACAAATGGGTGCAGAAAGAAATAAAACAGGAAATCATTAACTTCCTTGAGCATAATAACACTGAAGACATAAGCTACCTAAACCCATGGGATACGGCAAAAGCAGTTTTGAGAGGAAAATTGATGGCTTTAGATGCCTACATTCGAAAAACAGTAAGAGAGCGCAACAACAAAGAAACAACCCACATTATGTAATTGAAAAAAGAACAATCTAAGCCTAAACCCAGTAGAAGAAAAGAAATATCCAAAATCAAACCAGAGATCAATGAAATTGAAAACAAAAGAATCATACAGAAAATTAATGGAACAAGGAGTTGTTTTTTTATTTTTATGTTTTATTATTATTAAATCATAGCTGTGTACATTAATACAATCATGGGGCATCATACACTGGTTTTACAGACCATTTAATACATTTTCATCACATTGGTTAACATAGCCTTCCTGGCATTTTCTTAGTTATTGCATTAAGATATTTATATTTTACATTTACTAAGTATCACATGTACCCTTGTAAGATGTACTGCAGGTGTAATCTCACCAATAACCCTCCTTCCATCCATCCTCCTTCCTCCCTCCACTCCCTCTTCCCCTTCCTCATGCTCTTAGGTTATAACTGGGTTATAGATTTCATATGAAAGCCAGAAATTAGTTTCATAATAGGGCTGAGTACATTGCATACTTTTTCTTCCGTTCTTGAGATACTTTACTAGGAAGAATACGTTCCAGCTCCATCCATGTAAACATGAAAGAGGTAAAGTCTCCACCTTTCTTTAATGCTGCATAATATTTCATGGTGTACATATACTACAATTTATTAATTCTTTCGTGGATTGATGAGCACTTGGGCTTTTTCAATGACTTAGCAATTATGAATTGGGTGGCAATAAACATTCTGGTACAAATATCTTTCTTATAATGTGATTTTTGGTCTTCTGGGCATATACCTAGTAGAAGAATTATGGGATTGAATGGCAGATGTTCTCCACACAACTTTCCAAAAGGAATGTATTAATTTGCATTCCCACCAGCAGTGTAGAAGTGTTCCGTTTTCTCCACATCCATGTCAACATCTCTGATCTTGGAATTTTGTGATATGGGATAATCTTACTGGAATTAGATGATATGTCAAAGTAGTTTTAATTTGCATTTCTCTAATGATTAAAGATGATGAGCATGTTTTCATGTGTCTGTAGGCCGTGCGCCTGTCTTATTCACAGAAGTTTCTCTCCAAGTTCCTTGCCCAGCCTGCGATGGGATCACTTGTTCTGTTCTTGCTTATACATTTGTGTTCTCTGTGGATTCAGAGGGGAAGTTTAATTTTTATTAAACCTTTCTCAGAGACACAACCTGCAAATATCTTCTCCCATTCTGAGGGCTGTCTGCTTGATTTACTTACAGTGTTCTTGGCTGTGCAGAAGCTTTTTAGTTTGATAAACAGATAGACAAGATGTCAGAAATCAAATTCAGAATTTGGATCACAAACAAGATTAATAGAATGAAAGAAAACTTGGAATTAGAAATTCGAGGAGCAATTCAAAAGTCAGAATTAGAAATTCGAGGAGAAATTAAAAAATTGTCTCAAAAATTCATCTAATTTAAAGACAAAACCACAAAAGATTTTGACACACTAAAGCAAGAATTTGCAGCCCTCAAAGATCTGAAAAATACAGTAGAATCCCTCAGTAACAGAGTGGAGCAAGCAGAAGAAAGGATTTCTGACATTGAAGACAAAGCCTTTAAACACTCCCAAACTCTCAGAGAGGAAGAGAAATGGAGAGCAAAAATGGATTATTCTCTCAGAGAGCTCTGGAATAATTTGAGAAAGGCTAATATCCACCTCTTTGTAATCCCCGAAAGTGAGGAAGTGGCCTTGCAAGCCACAGAGTGCCCTTCTCCATGAAATTATGAAAGATAATTTTCCAGACATGCCAAGAGATTCTGAAATTCAGACAGCAGATGTTTCAGAACTCCAGCATGACTCAATCTGAATAAGACATCCCCCAGGCATATAATAATTAACTTCACTAAAGTTAATATCAAGGACAAAATTCTCAAAGCAGCCAGACATAAGAAATCCATTACCTAAAAAGGGAAGAATATTAGAATGACTGCAGATCTCTCTGCTGAAACTTTTCAAGCCAGAGAAGGATGGTCATCAACTTTTAATCTCCTAAAGCAAAACAACTTTCAACCCCAGATCCTGTATCCAGCTAAATTGACTTTCATTTATGATGGAGAAATTAAATACTTTAATGACATTCATATGTTGAAGAAATTTTCCATAACCAAACCAGCTCTTCAGGACATTCTCAGACCTATCCTACATAATGACCAAACCAATCTTCTACCACAAAAGTAAACTCACTCAGAAACTATTGATCAAACTCCAACTTCCACACTGGTGAAAGGATTAAAAATGCCCATGGGACATTTGAAAAACTCGATACCCAAAATTTTACCAGACTCATCAAGATTCTCCATTAATGTGAATGGCTTAAAGTGTCCTCTAAAGAGGCACAGGTTAGCTGACTCAATACAAAAACTCAGGCCAGACATTTGCTGCATAAAAGAGTCACAGCTTATCTTAAAAGATAAATATAGACTCAGGGTGAAAGGATGGTCATCCATATTTCAGGCAAATGGTAATCAGAAAAAAGCAGGTGTTGCAATTCTATTTGCAGACACAATAGGCTTTAAACCTACAAAAGTAAGGAAGGATAGGAATGGTCACTTAAAAAAAAAAAAAAGAATGGTCACTTTATATTTCTTAAGGGTAATACCCAATATGATGAGATTGCAATTATTAATATTTATGCACCAAAGCAGAATGTGCCTCAATTTATAAGAGAAAGTCTAACAGATATGAGCAACTTAATTTCCTCCAGCTCCATGATAGTTGGAGATTTCAACACTCCTTTGGCAGTGTTGGATAGATACTACAATAAGAAGCTAAGCAAAGAAATTTTAGATTTAAACCTAACCATCCAACATTTGGATTTAGCAGACATCTACAGAACATTTCATCCCAACAAAACTGAATACACATACTTCTCATCAGCCCACGGAACATACTCCAAATTTGATCACATCTTAGGTCACAAGTCTAACCTCAGTAAATTTAAAGAAATGGAAATTATTCCTTGCATCTTCTCGGACAACCATTGAATAAAAGTTGAACTCATGAACAATAGAAATCTGCATACTCATACAAAAACGTGGCATTTAAATAACCTTATGCTGAATGATAGCTGGGTCAGAGATAAGATTAATAAGGAAATTGCCAAATTTTTGGAACAAAACGCCAATGAAGACATGAATTATCACAACCACTGGGATGCTGCAAAGGCAGTCCTAAAAGGGAAATTTATTGCCATGCAAGCCTTCCTCAAGAGAAGGAAAAGAGGGGAAGTGAAAAACTTAATGGGACATCTCAAGCAACTGGAAAAGGAAGAACATTCCAACCCCAAACCCAGTAGAAGAAAAAAAAAAATAACCAAAATTAGAGCAGAACTAAATGAAATTGAAAACAAAAGAATTATACAATCAATCAATCAATCAAAAAGTTTTTTGTTTTTTTTTTGTTTGTTTTTTTTCGAAAAGATAAATAAAATAGATAAACCTTTGGCTAACCTTACCAGGAAAAAAAGAGTAAAATCCCTAATCTCATCAATCAGAGATGATAAAGACAATATAACAACAGATTCCTCAGAAATAAAAAAAAAAATCCTTAATGAATATTACAAGAGACTTTATTCTCAGAAATATGAAAATCTGAAGGAAATTGACCAATACTTGGAAGCACATCACCTTCTAAGACTTAGCCAGAATCAAGTGGAAATGTTAAACAGGACAATATGAAGTTCTAAGATAGCATCAATCATACAAAATCTTCCTAAAAAGAAAAGCCTGGGACCAGATGGCTTCACGTCAGAATTCTACCAAAACTTTAAAGAGGAATTAGTACCTATATTACTCAACCTGTTCGAAAGTATAGAAAAGAAAGGTATACTACCCAACACGTTCTATGAAGCAAACATCACCCTGATCCCCAAACCAGGAAAAGACCCAACAAGAAAATTATTGACCAATATCACTAATGAATATAAATGCAAAAATATTCAACAAGATCCTAACAAACAGAATCTAGCAACACATCAAACAAATTATACATCATGACCAAGTCAGTTTTATCCCAGGGTCTCAAGGCTGGTTCAACATACGTAAATCTATAAGTATAATTCAGCACATAAACAAATGAAAAAACAAAGACCATATGATTCTCTCAATTAATGCAAAAAAAGCTTTTGATAATATCTAGCATCCCTTCATGATCAGAACACTTAAGAAAATTGGTATAGGAGGGACATTTCTTAAACTGATAGAGGCCATCTATAGCAAACCTACAGCCAATATCGTATTGAATGGAGTTAAATTGAAATCATTTCCACTCAGATCAGGAGCTGCCCATTGTCTCCACTGCTGTTTAATATTGTAATAGAAGTTTTAGCCATTGCAATTAGGGAAGAAAAGGCGATCAAGGATATCCATATAGGGTCAGAAGAGATCAAACTTTTGCTCTTTGCAGATGATATGATTGCATATCTGGAAAACACCAGGGATTCTACTACAAAACTAAGAGAAGTGATCAAGGAATACAGCAGCGTCTCAGGTTACAAAATCAACATTCACAAATCAGCAGCCTTTGTATATACCAACAATAGTATACCAACAATAGTCAAGCTGAAGGAGTTGGTTTTTTGAAAAAATAAATAAAATAGATAAACCATTGGCCAGACTAATGAGAAGTAGAAAAGTAAAATCTCTAGTAACCTCAATCAGAAATGATAAAGGGGAAATAACAACTGATCCCACAGAGATACAAGTGATCATCGCTGAATACTACCAGAAACTCTATGCCCATAAATTTGACAATGTGAAGGCAATAGATCAATATTTGGAATCACACCCACTCCCTAGACTTAACAAGGAAGAAATAGAGCTCCTGAAAAGACCAATTTCAAGCACTGAGATTAAAGAAACAATAAAAAAGCTTCCAACCAAAAAATGCCCTGGTCCAGACGGCTTCACACCAGAATTCTACCAAACCTTCAAGGAAGAGCTTATTCCTGTACTGCAGAAATTATTCCAAAAATTGAGGAAGAAGGAATCTTCCCCAACACATTCTATGAAGCAAACATTACCCTGATACCAAAACCAGGAAAGGACCCAACCAAAAAGGAGAATTTCAGACCAATTTCACTCATGAATATAGATGCAAAAATTGTCAACAAAATCCTAGCCAATAAGATTACAGCATATCATCAAAAAAGTCATATATCCTGATCAAGTCGGTTTCATCTCAGGGATGCAAGGATGGTTTAACATATGCAAGTCCATAAACGTTATCCACCATATTAATCGAGGCAAAAATAAAGATCACATGATCCTCTCAATAGATGCAGAAAAAGCATTCGATAAAAATCCAGCATTCTTTTCTAATT
>CAUYPK010012829.1:0-11307 GCA_963574355.1 Loris lydekkerianus
GAGACAGAGCCTCAAGCTGTCACCCTGGGTAGAGTGCTGTGGCATCACAGCTCACAGCAACCTCCAACTCCTGGGCTCAAGCGATTCTCTTGCCTCTGCCTCCCAAGTAGCTGGGACTACAGGCGCCTGCCGCAACAGCTGGCTATTTTTTGGTTGTAGTTGTCATTGTTGTTTGGTGGGCCGGGCTGGATTTGAACCCACCAGCTCAGGTGTATGTGGCTGGTGCCTTAGCCCCTTGAGCCATAGGCGCCGAGCCTGAAGACAAGTTTTCAAGGAATTTTCAAACTAAGACTACCTTCCTCGTTTAACTTCTCTGACACTTCTTTCCAGAGGTGACTGTGAGCTGTCCTTTAAGAGCTAAACTTGTTACCTAGGGTTTACCTGGTTAAATCCACACATTTCACATGAGCTGTCCTTTAAGAGCTAAACTTGTTACCTAGGGTTTATCTGGTTAAATCCACACATTTCACATCCACACACAATGATACAATGAGCAGATTTAAATTAAGAGTATGCCTGCTCTGTAAATACGTGGTTGAAGAGCCAGGGATAGCCTGAAATTCCAATCAAAACCTGGGCTCAATGGCTCACACCTGTAATCCTGGCTGAGGTGGGAGGGAGGCTGAGGCAGGAGGATCACTTGAGCTCTAGAGTTGGAGACCAGCCTGATCTGATTGAAAGTGATCCCCGCCATGACACCCGGCTGATTTTTCTATTTTTAGTAGTGACGATGGTTTTGCTCTTGCTCAAGCTGGTCTGGAACTCTTGGTCTCAAGTAATCCTCCTGCCTTGGCTTCTCAGAATGCTAGGCTATGATTATAGGCATAGCCATTGTGCCTGACCTATTTATTTGTTTTTTAGAGACAGAGTTGCTCCATTGCCCAGGTTGGAGTACAGCGGTGCAATCATAGCTCACCACAGCTTTGAACTCCTAGGCTAAAGGAGTTCTTCTGCTTTGGCCTCCCTAGGCCTACAGGCATGTGCCACCACATCTGGCTATCTACCTCCTAATTTTTAAACTTGGGAAACTGGATGGCACCTGTGGTTCAAGGAGTAGGGTGCCGGCCCCCTATAATGGAGGTAGTGGGTTCAAGCCCAGCTCCAGCCAAAACTGCAATAAACAAACAAACTTGGGAAACTGAGGTGTGTCTTTTGTGATTTATAGTCTGCAGAATTCTAAGATGACCCTCAGTAACACCCTCTACCCCTGTCCTTACAGAATCCCCTGTTCTTTGAACTTGGGTGAAATCAGTGAATATGCAGAGATTTGACACTTGTGATTAGTTTATGAGATGGTATAGCTGAACACTGACTCTACTGGAGATCACCCACATAGACCTGACCTAATCATTACATTAAATCATTAAAAGCAGAGAGTTTTCTGTGGCTGGAGATGTAACAGGAATCAGAGATTCAAAGCAGAAGGACTTGTCCTTGCTGACTGGAAGGTAGAGGGGTGTTCAGGGAAAGACCGGAAAGCAGCTTTTAGGAGCAGAACACGATGCCCTACTGACAATCAGCAAGAAAGTGAGACCTCAGTTATACAGCCTGAAGGAAGTGGGTTCTGACCGTATAACCTGAGTGAGCTTGGACTTGGATCTGAGCTCAGTGTGGAGACATCTTGATTTTAGCTTTGTGATCCCTTGAGAAGAGAGCCTGGTTGTGCTCAGCTGAAACTCTTTTTTTGTTGGGTGGAGGGGAACAGGGTAGGGTCTCACTCTGTCCCCTGTGCTAGAGTGCAGTGGCAGAATTCATAGCTCTTTTTAGTGTCAAATCCTAGGCTCAAGTGATCCTCCTGCCTTAGCCTCCTGAGAAGCTGGGACTATAGGCATGAGCCACCATGCTTGGCTAATTTTTTTTTCTAGTATTTTTTATAAAGATCAGGTCTCACTACATTGCTCAAACTTCTAGCTCAACTCCTGACTTGCAGAACTGTGTGCTAGTACGTGGGTGTTGTTCGAAGCCTCTGTTTGTGATCATTTTCATCACACAGCAACAGAAAACTGACATGTCCTTCTCAGTGCCTTCATAATTGAGCAAAACATAATTTAACATTGCATTCGATACATATTCACTGAGGAAACATTAGTTATTAATATAGATTTATCTTACCACTAGTAAAGTTGTGAATGCCAACTGGCCTTCTCTGCCTATTATCAAAAGTAAAAAGTAAAAAAGTATTATCTCTGCCTATTAAAAAATTGTTTTAACAAAAATTTTAATTTGAACAGTATCTGTCATGGTTATTTTATATTTATTAAATTGCTAAAAACACATTATTCTAGTAGGGATGCTTTCATAAAACATGAAAGGAGTTATTTAAAGCAGAGATTCACCTAGGTCCTAGAAACATGTTTCATATCATATTCCCAGGGGCTAAATTTTAGCTTCAGGACACCAAAACCAGTTAGTAGAATATTTTATAAAGTAAGGCAATTATCAAAAGAATATGGAGGTAAAATCTCTTTGCATAAATTACCATTACAAAGAAAGATTCTATATAACAAATGTATTTCCATGTCAATGCAGAACATCCTTATAAACAATGCTTTGTTGGTCTGTTTTATTCTTGTTTTTGTTTTTGTTTTTTTTCAAGACAGAGTCTCACTGTGTTACCGTGGCTAGAGTGCTATGACGTCATAGCTCACAGCAACCTTAAAGTCTTGGGCTTAAGCGATTCTCTTGACTCAGCCTCCCAAGTAGCTGGGACTACAGGCACCCACCACAACACCTGGCTATTTTTTTGTTGTTATTGCAGTTGTCATTTTACTGGCCCAGGCTGGGTTCTAACCCACTAGCCTCAGTGTTTGGTTGGTGCTCTGTTGATTTGTTTCTAAAACAATTTTTTTCCTTTCTTTATTTTGTTTGTCTCTAAAAATTTTATTTTAAAAAGTCTGGTAGTCTGGCAGAGTGGCTCACACCTCTAATCTCAGTACTTTGAGAGGCTGACGTGAGAGGACTGTTTGAGGGCTAGGAGTTCAAGACCAGCTTAGGCAACATACCGTATATACTCGAGTATATACGATAATGAGACCATGTCTCTATAAAAAGTAAAACAATTCCTGGGTGGTGCCTGTGGCTCAAAGGAGTAGGGCACCGGCCCCATATGCCAGAGGTGGTGGGTTCAAACCCAGCCCCAACCAGAAACTGCAAAAAAAAAAAAAAAGTGAAACAATTCTCTGGGCGTGGTGGCATGAACCTATCGTCCCAGCTACTCAGGAGGCTGAGGGAGGAGGATTGCCTGAGCCCAGGAGTTTGAGGCTACAATGAGCTATGATCACACCACTCACCAGGCTGGACGACAGAATGAGGCACTGTCTGTAAAAAACAAACCAAAACAAAAAAAAGTGGCAAATGCTGTGTTCGACACCCCTCCCTATGGAGATTCACAGTATATATTACCATATTAAAAACTCTGCAAAGTCATGAAGTGAATCTGCCTATTTAATTCTTCTTAACCCAGCATTTCCCAAATGTATTCCTTTTGACAAACAACTTTTGACATCTTACAGGAGCATCATTTGGGAAATGCCAGCCTAAACAAATTTGTTTCTTCCTCAGACCAACTATCAAATTTAAATATTAGTAGGGACGCCAAGAGCAGTGGCTCACGTCTGTAATCCTAGCACTCTGGGAGGCCAAGGTGGGTAGATTGCTTGAGTTTACAAGTTCCAGACCAGCCTGAGTCAGAGAGAGACTCTCATCTCTAAAGATGAGCTGGGTGTTGTGGCAAGTGCCTGTGCTAGAACTCAGGCTAGTCCCAGCTACTTGGGAGGCTGGGCCAAGAGGATCACTTGAGCCCAAGAGTTTGAGGTTGCTGTGAGCTATGAGATCATGGCACTGTACCAAGGGTGACAGAGTGAGACTCTATCTCAAAAAAATATATTAAGTAGGGGGTGGAGCCCATGGCTCAAGGAGTAGGGCACCAGCCCCATATATTGGAGATGGCGGGTTCAAACCCAGCCCTGGCCAAAAAGCTGCAAAACAAAAAACAAAAACAAAAACAAAAAAACCCCACAAAAAGCATATATATTAGTAGGGAAAGAAATGTTTCAAAAATTGAACTGATTAAACATATTTAAGAGCTGGGAAAGTGCTTTCCCTATTTTCTTATTGGCTATAGCAACTTTTCACTAAATTTTTTTTTTTTTTACTAGAGTCAATACATTGGAAAAGTGATTTTTTAAACAACTATATTAATTTTAACAAAATATCTATTTTACAAATGAATGTCCCAAGGATATTTTTTTCTTTTCTTTTCTTTTTTTTTGTCAAGACAGAGCTCTACCCTGTGCCCTGAACAGAGTGCAATGGCGTCGTAGCTCACTGCAACCTCAGACTCTGGCTGTGGGCATCCTGCTGCCTCAGCCTCCAAAGCCGCTGGGATTACAGGCACTCGCCTTGGTGCCCGGCTGGGTTTTTCCATTTTTTTCACAAGTCGTAGTCTCACTCTTGCTCAGACAAGCCTCGAACTCCTGAGCTCAAGCAATCCTCCCACCTCAGCCTCCCACAGTGCTGGGATTACAGGCGTGAGCAACCACGCCCAGGCCAAGGACATTTGTTCAAGATAGAGTCTCTCACTTTGTCACCCTGGGTAGAATGCCATAGTATCCTAGCTCACAGCAACCTCAAACTCTTGGGCTCAAGTGATCCTCTTGCCTCAGCCTCCCGGGTTGCTGGGACTACAGGAGCCTGCCACAATGCTTGGCTATTTTTAGAGATGGGGTCTCATTCTTGCTCAGAGATGGTCTCCAACTTGTGAGCTCAAGCAATCCACCCACCTTGGCCTCTCAGGATGCTGGGATTTACAGGGGTGAGCCATAATGCCTGGCCCAAGGCAGTTTTTATAGCGGTTTCAGCCATACCATATATCTGTTTGTGCATCACTGATGTGAATAGTTTTCAAGAATAGAAAGTTGTTTTTTCATTTAATACTTTACAATTTAATGCAGAAGGCTGACATACTTCTTTTTTTTTTTGTAGAGACGGAGTCTCACTGTACCACCCTCGGGTAGAGTGCCATGATGTCACACAGCTCACAGCAACCTCTAACTCTTGGGCTTAGGCGATTCTCTTGCCTCAGCCTCCCGAGCAGCTGGGACCACAGGCACCTGCCACAACGCCCGGCTATTTCTTTGTTGCAGTTTGGCCGGGGCTGGGTTTGAACCCACTACCCTTGGCATATGGGGCCAGCGCCCTACTCACTGAGCCACAGGTGCCGCCCCTGACACACTTTTTAAGAAAATATTTTTTTAGTCAATATTAAGGAGGAGACTAGGAGAGTAAGACCAGAATTTTAGGCTAGGATTCTTTTGTTTGTTTGTTTTTTGGAGACAGAATTTCCCTCTGTCACCCTGGCTAGGGTGCAGTGGCATCATCATAGCTCACAGCAACCTCAAACTCCTGGGCTCAAGCAATCCTTGGACGAATCCCTTTGAGATTCTCACTCAATGGTTCTGGGCAAAACTTCCCGGTTGGTTTCAGTATGCACCAACCTCTGAAAGTCTTTTAGCACTAATGTTCTATAATGGGGGATTTTGTTACAGGTTATCTCTGTTCTGGTTCTGCATCTTAAATCCTTTGTACTTTTCTCCACAGGTATTTCTGTATACAACAGAAAGCCAGAATGCCGGGAGAATAAAAGTATATGACAGAAACTTAGTTTTATAGTTCATCAGCAGAATTTACAGAACAGTGGAATCTGTAACTATAGATTCTCACTCATGTTTGCTCTGACTTCTGTCCAGTAACATAGTAAATCTAGAGTTGGCCAAGTTGACTGTTGGTGTCATTAGAGAAAGCACAGAAGTCTGCAACTCTCATATAATTTTTTTTTTTTTTACAGTTTTTGGCCGGGGCTGGGTTTGAACACACCACCTCTGGTATATGGGGCCAGTGCCTTATTCCTTTGAGCCACAGGTGCTGCAACCCCCCACCCCCATATAATTTTTTACACCCTTCTTCCTTTTCCAATTTCTCTTCATATTTATTTAATTGTCTGTGATTTTAGGACTCAATTTAGATCTGACATAAAGGTGTTCGGGCAGAGCAGTCAAGGGCATGAACTTCTGGAATCAGATGGATTAACGTCCTAGCTCTTTCCTGTAGTTGCTGAAGAACTCTGGGACAGTTATTTATTTATTTATTTGGAGACAAAGCCTCAAGCTGTCGTCCTAGGTAGAGTGCCGTGCCATACAGCTTACAGCAACTCCTGGGCCCAACCCAGTCTCCTGCCTCTGTCTCCCAAGTAGCTGGGAGCACAGGCACCCCCCCCACAACACCCGGCTATTTTTTGGTTGCAGCCATCATTGTTGTTTGGTGGGCCTGGGCTGGATTCAAACCCACCAGCTCAGGTGTATATGGCTGGCGCATTAGCCACTTGAGCCACAGGGGCCAAGCCTCGGACAGTTATTTAATATTCATTACCTTCAAGGCCAGGCCAGTGGCTCACACTTGCAAGGCTGGTGGATTGCCTGAGCTGACAGGTTTGAGACCAGCCTGAGCAAGAGCTATCTGTAAAAAAACTGCCAGGTGGGCTCGGTGTTTGTGGCTCAGACAGCTAAGGCGCCAGCCCCATACACCTGAACGGGCCGGTTCGCGCCCAGCCCCGGCCCGCCAAACAACAATGCTGCAACTAAAAAGTGGCTGGGTGTTGTGGCGGGTGACTGTGGTCCTAGCTACTTGGGAGGCTGAGGTAGGAGAATCACTTAAGCCCAGGAGTTTGAGTTTGCTGTGAGTGGTGATGCCATGGCACTTTACCCAGGGCAACAGCTTGAGGCTCTGTCTCAAAAAAAAAAAGAAAACAAAAACTGCCATGTGTATGGCTTGGCGCCTGTGGCTCAAGCAGCTAAGGTGCCAGCCATATACACCTGAACTGGTGGGTTGGAATCCATCCTGGGCCCACCAAACAACAATGAGGACTGCAACCAAAAAATAGCAGGATGTTGTGGTGGGCGCCTGTAGTCCCAGCAACTTGGGAGGCGGAGGCAGGGAGGCAGGAGAATCGCTTGAGCCCCAGTATTTAAGGTTGTTGTGAGGTATGACTCCCTGGCACTCTACCAAGGGCAACAAAAATTAGACTGTCTAAAAAAAAAAAAAAGTAAATATATATATTCCTTATCTTCAGTTTCCCCTTTTGTGTAATAGGAAATAGGACCTTCTACATATTGTTGTTTGCTGCCCACAAGATAATGTATGAAAAGCACTTAGAAAAGGGCAAGGTGGCTCATGTCTGTAAGCCTAAGCGAGTGAATCCCTTCAACTCAGGAGTTCGAGATCAGTCTGAGCAAGAGTGAGATTTGTCTCTACTAAAAATAGTAAAACTGGGCGGTGCCTGTGGCTCAGTGAGTAGGGCGCTGGCCCCATATGCCGAGGGTGGCGGGTTCAAACCCAGCCCCAGCCAAATTGCAACAAAAAAATAGCCAGGCGTTGTGGCGGACGCTGTAGTCCCAGCTACTCGGGAGGCTGAGGCAAGAGAATCACTTAAGCCTAGGAGCTGGAGGTTGCTGTGAGCTGTGTGATGTCACGGCACTCTACCAAAAGGGCCATAAAGTGAGACTCTGTCTCTATTTAAAAAAAATAAAAATAAAAAATAAAAATAAAAATAGTAAAACTAGCCAGGCATTGTGGTGGGTGCCTGTAGTCCCAGCTACTCTGGAGGTTGAGGCAAGAGGATGGTTTGAACCCGGGAGTTTCAGGTTGCTGTGAGCTATGATAACACCACAGCATTCTACCCAGGGAGGCATAAGGAGACTTGGTCTCAACAACAACAAAAAACAAAAACAAAAAAAGAAAAAGAAAAGCACTTAGCACAGTGCCTGGCACATAGTGAGGGGTCAATAAATGGCTCTTATTACTGACATGAAAATTCTATGAAAGCCCTGTCAACTAATTTCAATGCCTGAGTAGTGAGAATTATGCTATCATAATTTTCAATAAAGCAGCTAGAGAATTCAACTTAGAAATCAGGTCCTGTCACCCTCAAGAACTATCTTTAATAGGTAACAAATCTTATGAAACACGAGACCACTGATGAGGCAGCTATATATTATGCAACATTAAGAAAGGAAAAAACACCGCCAATTAAACTATGTTTCCTTATCGCTTATAATTTTTATCTTACACTTTTTGAAACTGCTCTTTTATTAGATTTTTGAAAAATTTGACACTCTTTTAGCATACATAAAAAGGAAACTCTAGGCAAAACAAGTTGATTTGAAATATTCTTTTTTTTTTTTTTTTTTTGAGACAGCCTCAAGCTGTCGCCCTTGGTAGAGTGCTGTAGCATCACAGCTCACGACAACCTCCAATTCCTGGGCTCAAGCGATTCTCCTGCCTCCGCCTCCCAAGTAGCTGGGCCTACAGGTGCCTGCCACATGCCTGTCGATTTTTTTGGTTACAGTTTGCTGTGAGTGGTGATGCCATGGCACTTTACCCAGGGCACCAGGATGGATTGGAACCTGTCAGCTCAGGTGTATGTGGCTGGCGCCTTAGCCGCTTGAGCCACAGGCACTGAGCTGATTTGAAATATTCTTATGTTGTCTTTACATTCAGAATCCCAGCCTTCAGAATCACTTGTTTGATTCACTCACTGCCACCCTTTGCAACCAAGGGCACTGGTGATGCAGCATTTCTTAAGAGAATCCACCAGTACTAAAGGCTCTTAGGACTGAGCTCTTTGCCTATTTTTGATTCCTGTTTCAAGATTATTGCCAAGCATGTGATAATTTATCATTCTTCTGCCCTGGATTAAAAGAGTGATTCACTCTTCTTTCTCAGATTTTATTCCAGATAACTGACACCCATATTCCAAGTTTGGATACATATGATTTTGGTGTTCATGAACACGTTGGCAGTAACAAGTGTGGCCTAACCAATAGATAATGAGACATCTTTGATTATCAGATGCATCCTGAATTTTGAAGATGTTAGTAAGAAGTCAACCATGTCCTGAATTGATCCTTTCTGGAGTTTAGTTCCATTTGATCATCTGCAGAAAACACTGGAATATTATTAATGGCCTTTGCATTGTACTTTTTTCCTCCCATAATGGTTTTATTGATGTAAAATTCACATACCGCACAATCTACCCATTTAAAGTGCACTCAGTGGGTTTTAGTCTGTTCACAGAGTAGCTCACACCAAAAAGAAATGGTGGACCCACTAGCAGATAGTACCCATTCCTCCCCCAACTCCTGGTCTCTGTCAACAATTAATCTACTTTTTTACAATATGAGTTTGTATATTCTTTATATTTTATATAAATGGAATCAAAATATGTGGCCTTTTTTTTTGGGGGGGGGGGACAGAGTCTCAAGCTGTTGCCCTGGGTAGAGTGCAGTGCTGTCACAGCTCACAGCAACCTCAAACTCTTGGGCTTAAGCAATTCTCTTGCCTCAGCCTCCCAAGTAGCTGGGAATATCGGCGTCTGCCACAATGCTAAGATTTTTTTTTTTGTTGTACTTGTCATTGTTGTTTGGCAGGCCTGGGCCAGATTCCAATCTGCCAGCCCCAGTGTACGTGACCAGCCCCCTACCCACTGAGCTATGGGTGAGGCCTTGGCTTTTTTTTTTTTTTTTTAAGACAAATCTCAAGCTGTGACTCTGGGTAGAGTGCCATGGTGTCCCAGATGATAGCAACCTCCAACTCCTGGGCTCAAGAGATTCTCTTGCTTCAGTTTTTCTATTTCTGGTAGAGATGAGGTCTCACTTTTGCTCAGGCTGGTCTCAAACTTGTGAGCTCAAGCAATCCACCCACCTCAGCCACCCAGAGTGCCAGGATTATAGGCATGAACCACTGTGCCCGGCCAATATGTAGCCCTTTGTAATTGGCTTCCTTCCATTAGCATGTTTTAAAGGTGCATCCATTTTGTGGCCTATATAATGAGTACATCATACTCTTTTATTGTTGATTAATATTCAATTGCATGGATATGCCGCATTTTATTTATTCACCCATCAGTTGATGGACACTGGGGTGTTTCCACTTTTTGATTGTTATGAATGATGCAGCTGAAAGCATTCATGTACAAGTTTTTTTTTTGTTTGTTTGTTTTTGAGACAGAGTCTCACTATGTCACTCTGGGTAGAGTGCCATGGCATCACAGCTCACGGCAACCTCAAACTCCTGGGCTTAAGGAATTATCTTGCCTCGGCTTCCCAAGTAGCTGGGACTAAAGGCGCCCATGCAGTGCCTGGCTATTTTCTGTTGCAGTTGTCATTGTTTAGCAGGTCTGGGCCGGGTTCTAACCTGCCAACCTTGGTGTATGTGGCCGGCACTGTAACCAGTGTGCAATGGGTGCCGAGCCCATGTACAAGTTTTATGAAGACACATGATTTCATTTGTCTGGGGTATGTACCTAGAAGTAGAACCACTAGATCATAGGGTCACTGGATCACAGTAACTCTATATTTAACCATTAGTGGAACTCCCCGCTGTGTCCCAAAGCAGCTCACATCATTTACAATCTTATAAGCATTATATGAGGGTTCCAATATACGTATTTGAGACAGAGTCTCAGGTTGTACCTATTGTATCTTCTTATTATCTGCCTTTTTGATCGGAGCCATCCTAGGGGGTGTGAACTTTCACCTGCATTTTCCCATTTGGTCCTCACATCTTTCAATGTTCTTTACCCACAATGGAGGAAATAAACATTGGCTGGGTTTGGTGGCCCATGGCTGTAATCTTAGCACTCTGGGAGGCTGAGGCAAGTGGATTGCCTGAGCTCAGGAGTTCAAGACCAGCTTGAGGCTCTTTGGTCTCAGCCACAGACGCACCATGACGAAGGGAAGGTCATCATTTGGAAAGCGTCAGAATAAGACGCATACGTTGTGCTGCCGCTGTGGCTCTAAGGCCTACCACCTACAAAAGTCCACCTGTGGCAAATGTGGCTATGCTGCTAAGCACAAGAGAAAGTATAACTGGAATGCCAAGGCTAAAAGAAGAAATATCACTGGGACTGGTTGGGTGAGGCACTTAAAAATTGTGTACCGCAGATTCAGGCATGGATTCTGTGAAGGAACAACGCCTAAACCCAAGAGGGCAGCTGTTGCAGCATCCAGTTCATCTTAAAAATTTCTTTTTTTTTTTTTTTCATACTTATCCATTCTTTTTTTTTTTTTTAAATTAATTAATGAAATTATTTTTTTATTGTGGAGAAGGGGTAGGGAAAGAAGGCGGGGGAAGAGGTGCGTGACAGGGTCGGGCCAGTGGCATGGTACCACATTGGCTGTATCTAGGTAGAGGCAGTTTCAGGCCGGGCCTTGCTGAGTCATTGCTACGTGGAAGTAGCTCGATGGATCTACT
>CAUYPK010012830.1:0-44545 GCA_963574355.1 Loris lydekkerianus
CAAAGTAAAGTAACTTTTCAAAGGTCACATAGACAGTTAATGATTAAAACAGCATTTTATTACATGGAGTCTTACTAAAAATACCTTATTTTTTTTTTTTTTTTTTTTTTTTTGTAGAGACAGAGTCTCATTTTATGGCCCTCAGTAGAGTGCCATGGCATCACACAGCTCACAGCAACCTCCAACTTCTGGGCTTAAGCAACTCTCTTGCATCAGCCTCCCAAGTAGCTAGGACTACAGGTGCCTGCCACAATGCCCTGCTATTTTGTTGTTGTTGCAGTTCAGCTGGGGCCAGGTTTGAATCCACCACCCTCAGTATATGGGGCCAGCGCCCTACCGACTGAGTCACAGGTGCCGCCCCAAATTCCTGATTTTTAATAAACATTCCTATACAGCTTAAATGATTGTTTTTGCAAGGGGAAACAAATAAAATGTTATTACATGTGTGAGAGCAGCAGGCAGCCTCCAAACCCCAGTCTGAGGTGAGCATTTTTGAGAAATCAACAATTGCAAACAGTTTCTTAGTTCTCTGGTCTTGGAAACTCAACATCATTGATTCACATCAACACAATTTGGCATAGAGGTTACCTAATGCTGATTGGTTTTTCTGTAATAACCAGCCTAGAGCAGACACACAACATTTAAGAGCCAACTTTGAAGTCAGACCCAATGGGAATTGAATCTTAACTCCCCCACTCAGTAACTGCCCTTGAGCAAGAGATTTAATACCTTAGTGCCTAATTTTCCTTGTCTCTAAAATGAAAATGTTACTAGCACGCTGGATTCTTGTACTGCTTAAGTTTGTGTGTGTGCATGTAATGGCATTTGAAGAAGTGCCTGGATGACAGGAATAAATCTATTATTGGGGTTGCAATGACACTCATTTTTGCAGTTGTAATTGAAGTACACCTGATCTAAGTGTTTGTCAGGACAGATTTTCTTTAATGCTGTAGGCAATACATTGCCATTGTTAACCTCTGTTACTCTGGTTTCTGTGAGGTAGTACTACCATGAACCTCCATTCTAAAGATGAGGAAACTGAGGCATTAGAAAGAAGTAAAAAAAACTTCTGGGTCTTTTTGACCAGTGACACTCCTCCCTAAGCGACATGTTCAAAGAATACATATTCTTCTTAGCAAAGTATCTCAAGAATGGAAGAAAAAGTATCCAAGGTACTCAGCCCTACTATGAAACTAATTTATAACCCAATTACAACCTAAGAATATGGGGAAAGGGGAAAGAGAGGGGAGGAGAGAGAATGGGTGGAGGGAAGATAATTGGTGGGACCACACCTATGGTGTATCTTACAAGGGTACATGTGAAACTTAACTAAATGTGGAATATAAATGTCTTAACATAATAAGTAAGAAAATGCCAGGAAGGCTGTGTTAACCAGTTTGATGAAAATATTTCAAATTGTATATAAACCCAGCATATTGTACCCCATGATTGTGTTAATATACACAGTTATAATTTAATAAAATATATATATATATACATATATAATCAATAAGAAAAAAAGAATAAATATTCTTTAAACATGTAAACACATATGATCCCATCACAGTCTTCTGGAACTAGGAGCTGACCTGGCTTATCCTCCTGACTTTGCAAATATCTACTCTGACCTATCATGAGTTTGGCTGAAAGTTCAATGTTCATGGTGTGAGAAAGAAAGAGAAGAATTGAGAATGTCACCAAGCCTTTTACTTTTGGTGATGGTTTCTAAAGTGTACCCTAGTAACCTTGAAAACATAGTCAAATGTAGATAATAACAGCAAAATAAGTTTCAGATACTATATATGCTAACTTTATAATGAGAGGTGGTCTAATTGTTCCCACCTTTAGGCATCTGAATATGCAAAATTTCATACCTTGTCCTTTTAAAGATATAATTGCATTGAAATAGTACAGAAAAATCTTATAAAATAATTTAATTGACATAGATATGAAACAAAAGGTGTTTCACCTTCCCCTTGCAAAATTACTTTCCTCCTTATTGGTAAGCCCTGTTAGAAGTTAGGTAACCAGGCATCTGGAACTTAAGTGACCCCAACATGCGTTATATTTATGAATCAGATTAATCTTATGTGCCACTGTGGTCCTCTTGGTCTCTCTTTTCCTCTGGACCGTTGCCTGCTGATCTCTGAACAGTGGCAATGCATTGCCTACAACGTTCAGAACAGCCAGCTCCATGCAGGCACAACTTGTCTCCCACTTGCTCCAGCCCTCTGACTCCCTACCTCTTCATCTTTGTTAAGGCCTCCTTCAAAACAGATCTCTCCAGGTGTCCACACATACATGGAGTGCAGAGGGACTGACCCCTGTGGAGCAACTGTGTGGTATGTGGGAGATGAGAGTTCATGGGTAAAATCTCCTTTCTTCTTCCCAAGAATGAATTGCCTTACTCTGAGAAGTAATTATTTCTCTGGGAATATTGTCCCGGGTCATCAAATGATAACTGGGGACTAATACCAAGTGGCATCTTATACTCTGGTGGTCCTACTTATTTCTCACTCCTGTTTCTTGGAATTAAACTATTTAGTAATATAGTAGCATTTGAGCTTTTGCTTCAGGATTTGCTATTTTCTGTGAACATCACAATAAGGCAATTTAATGAACAATATGTATGCAAAGTATTGTACATTCCTATGTGGAAAGGTCTCTTTTCACATTGCATTTTTAAATATACTTAGCTGTATATCATCATTTACATAGTCACTTTTTGATCAATCTTTAAATTTTTTAATTTCATTCAGATTTTATATGATATATTTCCCTTTTTTGTTCATTTTTATCATTTTATTATATTTGCTGTATTATGAATGGACATTTTCCCAAAATATTTTATAAATGTAGTATTTAACAGTTCCATAAAAATGTCATTGTGGGTGCATGTATTACTGCTTCAGGGTAGATTATAAAGGTGAAATTCTGAGTTTACATAGTGTGTTAATTTTTATTTTCATCCTCCAATTATGTTCCTATAAAAGTGTGGCACATATACTATAGAAAATTGCTATCATTAATATTTATTTATGTTAGTCAATAGATGGTTGAAGCTAGATATGTTACTGTGAATTTTTTTTTTAATTTCAGAATATTAGTTGGGTATAAATGATTTGGGTACATGGATTGCTTTTGTACTGCTTGACTCAAAGATATAAGTGTGCCCATTATGCAGATAGTGTACATTGTGCCATTAGATCTAATTTCCTCATCACTGTAGATTTTTTTCTAGCTTTATTGAGGTATATGAGACAAAAAATGTATATATTTAATGTGTACAATGTTATGATTTGATATATATGTACTGTGAAATGATTGCCACAAGTATGCTAACTAACAGATCCATCACCTCAAATAGCTACCTTAATTGTATTTCTGGTGAGAATCCATAAATAAGATCTACTAAAACAGTGTAACCTAAACATTGGTATCACCATATTAGTCTGGAATTAAAATCATGGAAGAAGCCCAAGTGCCCATCGACCCATGAATGGTTCAATAATTGTGGTATATGTACACCATGGAATAGTATGCAGCCTTAAAAAAGATGGAGACTTCACCTCTTTCATGTTTAAATGGGTGGAGCTGGAACACATTCTTCTTAGCAAAGTATCTCAAGAATGGAAGAAAAAGTATCCAATGTACTCAGCCCTACTATGAAACCAATATATAAGCACCCACACTCCCATATGAAAGTTATAACCCAACTATAGCCCAAAATGAAGGGGAAAGAGGACGGGGAAGATAGGGGAGGGAAGGGATGGGTGGAGGGAGGGTAATTGGTTGGACCACACCTATGGTGCATTCTACAAGGGTACATGTTAAATCTACTAAGTGTAGAGTATAAATGTCTTAACACAATAATCAAGAAAGTGTGGTGAAGGCTATGTTAACCAGTCTGATGTAAGTATTTCAAATTGTATATAAAATCAGCACATTGTACTCAATAAATGCAATAATGTACACACCTATGATTTAATTTAAAAAAAAAATTCTACTCTCTTAGCAAATTTTAGGTAAAAAAAATACAGTGTTATTAACTGTAGTCATTATGCTGGACATTAGGTCTCCAGAACTCTTTCATCTTATAAATAAAAGTTTGTACCCTGTGACCCAACACTTCCCCATTTCCTCTACTACCCAACCTTGACAACCACCATTTTACTCTTGGCTAGGTGAATTTGTCTTTTATAGATTCTTCATGTAAAGGGAAATCATACAGCATTTGTCTTTTTGTATCTGGCTTATTTCACTTAGTATAATATCATCTAGCTTCATCTTTCTTGTAAAAAAAGGCAAAATTTCTTTCATTTTTATGGCTGAATAATGTAAAATTTTATGTATATGTGTATCACATTTTCTTTATTCATTAATCAACTGATGGACATTTAGGTTGCTCCCATGTTTTGGCTATTGTGAACAATGCTGTAGTAAACACAAGAAGGCAGATGTCTTTTCAACATACTGATTTTAATTCCTTTGAATATAAACTTATCAGTGGTGTTGCTTGGTCATGTAACAGTTCTGTCTTTAATATTTTAAGAAAACTTCATACTGTTTTCCGTAATAGTTTTGCCAATTTGTATTACTACCAACAGTGTACAAGAGTCTCTGTTCTCTATACCTTTGCAACCATTATCTCTTGTCTTTTTGGTAATAGGCATATTAACAAGTTAGGACCATTTCTGTAGTTTTGATGTTCATTTCCCTGATAGTTAGAAATAATGAGCACCTTTTCATGTGCTTTCCATGATGGCCATTGGTAGATTTTCTTTAGGTCTTTTGATTACTTTTTAATTTTTTTCTTTTGTTATTGAGTTGTCATATACAATTTACCTTATAGACTTGGGATATTAACCCTTTGTCTTTTTTTTTTTTAATTTTTGCAACTTTTGGCTGGGGCCGAGTTTGAACCCACCACCTCCAGTATATGGTGCCAACGCCCTACTCCTTTGAGCCACAGGTGCTTCCCCCCTTTGTCAAATATATATTTTGTGAATATTTTCTCCTATTTTGTAAGTTGTGTCTTCATTTTGTTGATTGTTTCCTTTGCTGTGCAGAAGCTTTGTAGTTTTATACAGTCTTACTTCTTTACTTTTTATTTTTGTTGCCTATGTTTTTGCTATCATAGCCAAATAATCATTGTTACAGAAAATGTCAAGGACGTTCCCCCACCCCAGGAATTTTACAGTTTCAGGTCTCTTTAATCTATTTCAAGTTAACATTTGTGCAAGGTGTCAAGTGAAGATTCAATTTCATTCTCTTGTATATGAATATTCAGTTTTCCAAACACTATTTATTGAAGAGTCTCCTTTCCTTCATTGTATATTATTGACACCTTTATCAAGATGAGTATACCATATATTTATGTTATTATTTCTGTGTTTTTCATTGTGTTCCATTAACTTATATGTCTATTTTTCTTACAATACGACATTGTTTTGATTATTATAGTTTTGTGACATAGTTTGAGGTCAGAATGTGTGATACTTCTAGCTTTGTTCTTCTTTCTCAAAATTGCTTTGGCTTTTTTTTAGAGTTTTGTGCTTCCATACAAAATTTAGGATTGCTTTTATTTCTATGAAAAAAAAAAAAAAATGTCTCCACAGTATTGAGAGGGATTGCATGGAATTTGTAGATGACTTTGGTTAGTATGGTTATTTTAACCAGATTAGTTTGTCTAATCTATGAACATGGGATATCTTTCCACTTATTTGTGTTTTCTTCAATGTTTTTATCAATATTTTATAGTTTTCAGTGTACATGTCTTTCAATTCCTTGATTATATTTATTTTAAGGATGTTATTCTTTCTGATGCCACTATAGATGGGGTTGCTTTCTTAAGTTAATACTTTGTATAGTTTGTTGTTAGTATATAGAAACACAGCTAGTTTTCATATGTTGATTTGATAGCCTGCAACTTTAGTAATTTTTATTATTAGTTCTGGAAATTTTTTGTGGAGTGTTTAGGGTTTTCTATATGTAAGATCATGTAATTGTTAAGTAAAAATAATTCAACTTCTTTTTTGATTTGTATACCTTTTATTTCTTTCTCTTGTCTAACTATTGTGGCTTTAATTTCATATCCCACATTACCAGAAGGATAGAGTATCATTTTGAATACTTATTGACCATTTCTACTAGTTTTTTTTTATTTTTTTATTTTGTTGTTGGCATTTTTCTTCTTAGTTGAATTGCTCACTAACATCCTTATAACTTTACTAGTTTTATGTTTGGTTTTCTTTTTTCATGGTAGTTTGTAGAAGTCTTCATATATTATGAAACCTATTTTTGCCATGTAAAGACAAAAGATATATGTATTTTATGTTACAACTTCGTTTATGGCTTTTTTGTCTACATAAATTTAAGTGTTATTATAATTTTCTTGCTCTAAAAGGTTTTTTACATTCATATCTTATTAAAAAGAAAATTTCCTTTTAATTAACTATGGTTTTGTGTTACTTTTGGCCATGTAATTCCTATCTACAGTTTTTATATGTGCTGTGAGATAGAAATCAACCTCACTCTTTTAGTCTCAAACCAGTACACAATTACTAAAACCATACTTATTATATGTTCTATTATTTTCCCGCTAATTCAAAATTTCATATTTATCCTAGGCACTTTTTCTTTCCCTTCCTTTCCCATTTTTTTCTGGATCTTTTTCTGGATCTTCAATTTTGTATTGTCTTGTGTTGTTCTTGTCATGCCAGTATTAGAGTGTATAGATTAGTGAAGAGTTATTATGTATTTTTATAGCAAGGAAAGAGGAATATCCTATCCGTAATATTCTAAATGTTTGTTATTCTATTGTATTTATCTTCCAATATAAAATCTTAGAGTCATTTTGTTGTTATATTTTAAAAATTCAGTCAGGATTGTGATTATTTAATTTATAATTTAATCTGGGGAAGACAAACACTGCCACTATATTGAATATCACATTTCATGTATTTCTATAAAGTGACTTGAGTATTGTTTTACATACTAAATAAAGTTTAAAAGAAGTATTATTTGCATTGTTTTGAAGATTGTTCTTTGGCATTTTATTGTTTTTATTGTATTGTGAGTGAAAATTTTCAATATCTTTTAGGGATATGACTTTATAGCACCTGCATGTTATAAATTGGTAATTTATTAATTCTGTTTATTGCTTGTATCATTGCAATTGATTTTTTTGAATTTTATCTCTTCCAATTCAATTTGTGCATTTTGTCTTTTTTTCTCTGGAATGCTTAGGATCTGTTAGAAACATTTAAAATTAAAAGTAATAGTGTATATCCTTCTGTGGTTATTAGTCATAAACACAGTTACAGGTCAAGAGAGTGATCCGAGTAGAAGCTAAAAACCTCAGAGAGCTTCATAATATGAATGAATATTAAAGATGTACAAAATGAATGATATGAAGTGAAACTATTTGAAATAGGGAAATAGCTGGACTCCTCATTCCCATTAATCTTTGTACATACCGCTTTTATACATACATACCATTACAGTTTAATTTTTTTTTTTTTTTTTTTCTTTTTTGAGACAGGGTCTTACTTTGTCACCCTGAGTAGAGTGTTATGGGAGTCATACTCACAGCAACCTCAAACTCTTGGGTTCAAGTGATCTTCCGGCCTCAGTCTCCCAAGCAGCTGGGACTACAGGTATGTGCCACCACACCTGGCTAGGTTTATTTATTTATTTATTTATTTTCTATTTTTAGTAGAGATGAGGACACATTCTTGGTCAGGTTGGTCTGAAAATCCGTAGCTTAAGTAAACTACCTGCCTCTGCCTACCAAAGTACTAGAATTACAGAGCATGAACCACCATGCCCGGCCCTATAATTGTTTGTTATAAGATATTCATTTACCTTCTGAGTTGGGCTCATTCTTCAATCTATATATCCTAAGTATCAAGCACAATGATTAACAGAGTAACCATTTAAGAAAAGTTTTTTGAATGAAAGGAAAGGTAAAGAATAGCCAAATGTATCTAGGAGATCCAGGAGAAAATTCTGGCCAAGTGGTGATCATATCACAAAGATTATATTGAAAACTGAAGAGAGAAACTTGGATTGAAATATTGGGGAACATCAGTGACTTCAGTGCGATCAACTTCAGTGAAGCAGTAGATATCGGAGGTAGAATGTAATGTAAGAGAAATGAATGAGAAAAATAATATTGTTTCAAAAACCTTGAGAGTTACACAAAAAAGAATGAAAGGATCTCTAACTTGTGGGAAAGGCTGTTTTAATGTTAACTAATTTTAAGAATGAGAGAAATGTTAAGTTTGTGGTTACAAAGATGGGCTATAGAAAAAGTTTAAATTCAATGGTATTTATCCTTGAAGTAGGGATGAGTGAATTTCACATAATTTATAAGTTCCAAGTTTTTTTTTTAAAGTTTGTGACTAGTAATTTAAAGGGATCCATTAGTTTACCCATTTATGAAGAAAAAATATTTTGCTATCTTATTTCAGGGTGGTCAGAGAAATATACACAGAGCATAATAATTAATAAGTCACTTGTCGACTTAGGTCTGAAGAAAAATGTACAAAAGTAATAAGAAGTCATTTTCTATTTACTGATCATAGCAGATTTCAGGGCTGGGTCATCCAAACAATTTGCTACATCTGGGAAAGAACATTCAGTCTCCTTTTGCATAATGTTTGAAGTAAGCTTTTGTACATGACAAAATGTGAAAGTCTGTACAAAAGTTTTTATTATTCAAAACTGCCTTCCTTGCAGAATATGTCATCTGGATGTTTACATAAAGATTCAAAATTTGTATTTTATTTTCTTCATTTTGGGTTCAGCATAAGTTGGTGAAAGAACAACCAGGTCAGCAGTTTTGTCACTATAGAACTGCAAAAAGAGAATTCAAATTGTACTTAGCCCTCTCCTTGATGATAGTTGAGGGTTGTAAAGAAGATGCTTTTCACTTAAAAATTTGATGCAATTAACCAGCTTTGAATTTTCTCACATCAGCAAATCTTATATTTGATCTAAATGATTGCTGACACAAACTCTCAACTAAGAAAGAAGAGCTCTTCTTAGTGGATAAAAAGGTATATATCATTGCTTTTTAAATTAGAGAGATTAACATACAAGTTACAACAGCTACCAGTAAATGAAAGTGGTAGTACATCTGTAAGGAATAGCTATAAGCTTAAGTCAAGATAATCAAAACAAGGAGGAGTAACAGTTTTTCAACCTTCCAGAATGGTTTTGATTCCTTAAAAAAGCATATCTGTACCTTTGTTACACACAGTTTTTGTGTGTGACATACAGTTTTTGCTTATTCTGTTTACTCTGTGTGAGATGAAGTAGCACCCTGTGTGTATTGCCTGGCTATAACTTGTTTATGCACAGTGTGGCATGGTAGAAACAGAAACTCTAACACAACCTTAGAGTTGTGAGCAGGGATGTAATTATCCATTGGACCAGTTAGTTGAAGGGCACCCTTGAGCCAGTTGCTATGTTTTTTGAGCCTCAACTTCATCACTGGTATCATACAAATAATGCTTGCCATCTCATGGGTTTGTTGAATCATATAAAGATGTACATTTAACTATACATGATAATAATTACTGTTAGCAGAACTTGAGTAATTCTTATTGCATCTCTAAGTGATTTACTTGTACAATTGTCCCTAATCCTTACAATAACCACATGAAGTGGAAGCTCTCATTATCTCACAAAAAAATGATATTTTTAGGGATTCAGGATTGCCTTATTCCTGTCAAAATTATAACTTATTTTGTTGTGCTTTATAATTAAACTCTCCTTTTAAAAATTATGTTTCTCAAAATCCATAAATTACATGACATAAGTCCTGAATAGGGTTTGATAAGAAACATATCCTCCATAATTTAATCTTAAATGAATAAATTTAATTATCTATAAATATAAACTGTGAGTCATTTCTGATTTACAGACTGAAATTCCTCATTCATAGAGGAATTCTACTGCATGCTTGATGTGTCACTCTCACTTGGTGGATACAATAGAAAACAAAGTTGTAGTCTCTGCTGTCACGTAGCTTGCCTTCTGGAGGAAGAGAAACACAGAAATCATAAATTAGCAGATAATTATACACAATTATAGTAACTATGTAGGAGAGTAGAAGAAGTAGGACAACGAAAACCAAAAAAGATTGCAAAGAATTACACGGTCTAAAAGGGATTAAAACAATAAATTTGAAGGTAACCACTTTGGATGTCATGATTGTCTCCATCAAACTTTCACTATTTGGAGATTATTAGAAAGCAGATGACTAGACTGATCTATCTATGTGAGAAATAAAACTTCTGGCTTAATGTGGTAGAAGATCTAATATCAAGTAGCTTATAGGTAGGGACGTTTATCTCATGATAAGTCAAGAAGTTGAGAAATATAAGAATCTGTTGTTAATTTACGGACCTGATATTTTTTAATTCCAGGTTCCCTGTGAATTAAAGATAAAGAACTGGAAGCATTTGCCACTCTCTGGGAGAGGATCAAAAACTGCAAGAAGATGCCCACCTGTAGATAAGCCATATTGGAGAAAGCATTGTAAATTATCAGACAACAGACAGGATACACTCAGAGTGAGGGAGAGGGAGACAGGAAGTTCCACTAGCTAAGATCAAAAGGTACCCAGGGGAGACTCCTACATGTACGGAAGTTATAAGGAAGGACCCCTAGGGTTCCAAGATCCCTACTTAGACACTGCAACTTGACCTGTGCTGAGCCCCTCACCAACACTGAGGGCCTTCCTCCTCTTCATAGAATGCTTAGATATTGTATAGTAGTGTTGCATTGGAGAGGAGGGGTAGCAGGGATGTACTGGACATGGTTCTAGGTTGTCATGGCTGATACCACACCAAGCACTGAGGGGCCACCCCATCTACACAGGATCCTATTCATAAGGACTGCCCAATCATCACCCCTTGCCAGTTTGAGGTCCTTGCCCTGTAGAACTGGACATTGAATGGAGGTCTACACCTCTTCACATGAACTTCCCCCTGGAGGCCCATGTCCCCAGGGGCCCAAATGTTGGGCAGTGGACCATGCCCCTGTGGACCTATGTACTAACTGGCAGTCCACTGTGGTCCTTTGTGCTGGCTGGAGGACAAAGTCCCCTGGTCCCATATGTCATGTAGAGATCCACACCTCCATTGACCTGCTTTCTGTGCAGCAGGCCACACCTCTGCAGAACTTCACGCCATTTAGTTGGCCATGTTCCTTGGTTTTGTGTATTGTCTGGCAGGCCACACACTGGTGACCCCAAGCCCTGATCAGAGGAATAAGTGCCCTGGGCTTGCATGCTGGTTGGTGGGCACACACCCACAGCACTTTGGGACAATATCCCTGTTGTTCTGCTGTCTACCATGGTCCTGTTAGCCACAAGCCACTCCCTGCCACATAACCGCCATTATGCCTATACTTGAAAGGAGCAAATGCCCACAGTCCTGAAACCTGTGGCCTAGATTGACTTGCCACACAGCCACTGCCACTAGTCCAGGGAGACCCAGGCAGAGCAATCTTCCACAACGTCTGCATGAATGGTGATGGACTCACCCAGCCTCCTGCCCCAGCTTCAAAAGTGGCCTCTCCCAAAAGACCCCAAAGCAATGGCTCAGGTTCCATGACCTGTCCAAACACTGGCCAAGATCCTCTGACATATCTAAGGTATCTGCAACCTGCCTTACCACCAAATGCAGTCCTGTGACCTGCCTGTGTACCCCATATGATACTGTGATCTGCCACTGGTAATGAGAAACATGATTGATGGTATAATAAAAAATCTCCCAATAAAAAGAAAGTCCCAGATCAGATGGATTCACAGCTGAATTATACTAGATGTACAAAGTAGAACTGATACCTACGGTACAGGTGATATTCCATAACATCAAGGAGAAAGAAATCTTCCTTGATTGTATGAAGCCAGTTATCACACTGATATTGAAGCCAGAAAAGGAGATAATAAGAAAATACAGAACAATATCCCTTATGAACACAGATGCAATAATCATAAAAAAAATATAAAAGCAAACCAAATTCACCAGACTGTCAACAAGATAGTCCACCATGAGCAAAAGGTTTCATCCCAGGGATACAAGGAAGATTGAACATAAGCAAATCAAAAATGCTATTTATCACATAAAAACAAACAAAAATAAATACTATATGATCATCTTAATAGATGCAGAAGAAATATTTAATAAAATCTCTCACCATTTCATTATAAAAATCCTTTAAAAAGTAGGCATAGAAGAATCATACCTCAAAATTATAAAATTCATATATGGCAAATGAACAGCCCACATCATATTGAATAGGGAAAAGTTGAGAGTATTCATCCTAAGAACTGGAAAAAGACAAAGATATGCACTGTCACTACTTCTTTTTAACATGGTATTGAAAGTCCTAGCCAGAACAATCAAGCAAGAGGAAGAAATAAATGGTATCAAAATCAAGAAAGAGGAAGTCAAACTGTTTGCTGTTTGCTGACAGTATGGTCCTGCATCTAAAATATGACTCCACTGAAAGACTCCTGGAACTGACAAATAAATCCAAGAAAAGTTCAGGTTCCAAAGCTGGGGGTGGTGGCTCACACCTGTGATCCCAGCACTCTGGGAGGCTGAGGCAGGTGAATGGCTTGAGCTCAGGACCATCCTGAGCAAGAGTGAGATCTCGTTTCTACTAAAATTTAAAAAAAACCCCACAAAACTAGCCAGGCATTGTGGTGCACCCCTGTAGTCCCAGCTAGTTGGGAGGCTGAGACAGGCAGCTCGCACTTGAGCCCAAGAAGTCTGAGGTTGCTGTGAGCTATGATGCCATGGTACTCTACCCAGGGTGACACAGAGACACACTTTCTCAAAAAAAAGTTTTGGGTTCCAAAATCTGGGTACACAAACCAGTAGATTTCTGCATACTATTAAGAGTCAAACTGAGAATCAAATTAAGGACCCCCTATGATTCATAATAGCTGCAAAGAAAATGAAATGCTTAGGAGAACTAAAAAAAGGAGAAATTCCAAATAACACAACAAATGGATAAACATCTCTTGCTCATGGATTGGTAAGATCAACATCATGAAAATGTTCGTACTGCCCAAAGTAATTACAGATTCAACACAATCTCCATCAAAATACCAATTTCATACTTCACAGAGCAGAAAAAATAATCTTAAGCTTCAGTTGGAACCAAAAAAAGAGCCCAAATAACCAAAGCAATCTTAAGCAAAAGGAACATGTCTAGAGACATCACATTATATGGTTTAAAATTATACCAGAAGGCTATAGTAACCAAAACAGCATGATACTGGTATTAAAATAGAGACATAGATCAATGGAATAGAATGGAGAATTCAGAAATAAAACTGTGTACATATGACCAATGATTTTCAATAAAGCAGACAACATACATTGGGGGAAAGGTCAGGAAATGGCACTGGGAAAATTAGATAGCCACATGCAGAAGATTAAACACGATCTCTCTCACCATACTCACAAAATAACTCAAGTTATTTACAAATAACTCAAGACTTAAACGTAGGCATGGAAGCATAAACATTCTAGAAGAAAATGTAGAAAACATTCTTCTAGATACTATCCTGAGGCAAAGAATTTCTGATGAAGACCCCAAAGGAAAAAACAGCAACAACACAAATGAATGAATGTCTTAATTAAATTAGTTGTGCTCAGCAAAGAAAACAATAAAAAAAGTGAATAGACAGCCGAGCCTACAGAATGGGAGACAGTATTAACAAACTCTATATCCAACAAAGGGCTAATATCTATAATCTACAAAGAACTCCAACAAATCAACAAGATGAAAACAACTCTGTCAAAAAAGTAGGCAAATAGAAGTTTCTCAAAAAAAGGTTGACAAGTGGCTAAGAAACATGAAAATAAGCTCATGCAAATTAAAATTACAATGACATACCACCTTAACCCATCAGAATGGCCATTACTAAAAAGTGAAGAAACGATAGGTGCTGTCATGGATGCAGAGAGAAAGAAACACTTACATACTTTTGGTGGGAGGGCAAACTGGCAAAACCTCTGTGGAAAATAGTGTGGTGATTCCTCAGTGTATAAATGTAGACCTACCACTCAATCCAGCAATCTACTGCTGAGTATCTATCCAAAGAGGTCATTTTTCATAAGTGCAAAGATGTGGAATCAACCTAAGTGACCACCAAATCATGACCAGATAAGGAAAACATGTGCGTGTAAGTTATACCATGGAGTGCCGCTCAGCCATAAAAAAAAAAAAAAGAAGAATGAAATAATATCATGTGCAGCAACTTGGATGGGACTAGAGACCGTTATCCTCAGTGAAGTATCTCAGGCATGGAAAGCCAAACATATTTTCTCACATATAAATGGTATTCAAATAATGAATATACGTGGGCACAAAAGGACATGAAAAACCAAGAAGGGAGATTGGAAGGGGAGAGTGAGGGATAAAAACTTACTTAACAGGTATAATAAACACTATTCTCGAGATGGGCATTATACAAAATATCCACGTAACAAAACACTTGTACCCCATAATATTTTGAAGTAAAAATCCAACAAGCAAACAAAAATCATTTTGAGGCTCCTTGCATCATTTTTGTCTGTGCTTCTGGGCCTATTGGCTACAGACAACTCTCTTTGTTTCTAGAGTTCTGCAGCACTGCCTCCCTTAGATCAGGTGAGTATTTACATTAGTACATGTAAGCCCAGGGTAACTGTACCAACAACTGAATGTACTGGTAGTGAGAAGTCTGCCTTAGAGAGAGGAACAGTGGCACGATGCCTGGTGTGCCCTTGTTCAGTGCTTGCTGCAAACCACAACTCTATCATCACAATGACCCTGCAAAGAAGACATTTTATTTGCCTTTTGTTTATATTAGGAAAATGAGGCATCAAGAGATTTAAAACTCTGCCTCTTGTTACTCAGCTATTATGTTGGGGAGCCAGGATTTAACCCCATGTACTTTGAACATCATGTTAATATGAGGCAAGGTTTCTCGCTGTGGCTATTCTGTGAATGGCATCATACATTCTTTTTTGTTTTTTTTTTTTTAGTAAGTGTTCACTTAGTGTTTCTTTTTTATTTCATTTAATTAAAATATTTGTTCAGTACCTACTATGTGCCAAGCACAGTGCTTATGTGTCCATTTATAGTGATACACAAACAGATCAAGCCCTAGCCTTCACATGTATTTCCCTCAACGAAGAAACATAGACATTGAATAAATAGCAATACATACATAAAAATACACCATGGGATAAATGCTGTGCTCAGGAAGGTATGAAAGTACCTGGTATGGAACCTAAGCTAATCTGGAGGTCACCGAAGTCTTTTTTGAGAAAGTGACGTTCGAGCTGAGACATGAAGGATGAGTGAGTTAATTTGGTAAATTGTGAGGGAAAATCGTTTAGGCAGAAGGTAATAACATGTCCTATTTAACTACCAAATTCCAAGTGACGTGATCAGTATAGCATGCAAATAGAGAAACATCTGCATCAGCAGTGGGCCCAGTCAGGGCACCATCCTCACAGAAGAATTTCTGCAGGCACAGTTCTGACGTCCGTAACTAAAAGAAGCCACCAAGAGTTGGTGCTACCTCCATTTCAGATCAAGGCAGAGAGCTGTGTGGAACTGAAACAAGAGCGTCAAAATCCCTCACAAACGTGGATATCACTCAGGCTGATTCTTGAAATTGTATATAGAAGACTACAGAGCGTCCTTTAACCCAAGGATCCCATCTAAACTGGACACCCGATTTGGAACATGCCACTTCTACTTATACCCCCTCTCTTTCCCCACTTTTCTGGATTTTCTAAATCTCCAAATGGATGACTGATTTGTGTTTCTGTCACTGCAGTCATTATTGGTAATATTGCCTGCTTCTATCTTTACTAAATATAGGACTTTTACTATGTAAATAATTTGATAGTGAAGCATATCAGGCACTCAAAAAATTTAGTTCAACAATCCTCTCTGACAGTTAACCATGTATAAAACTCTCTCTTTACGACTGATTTTACAGAGAGACATCCCTGGGCTTAGCATATTAAATTAACCACTGTTTATTAACTGCTTCCCATACATGAATTGAGGTGCTATTCACTTTGTAAATTATGTCTGAATCCTTATAATAGCCTGATGTGTTATCATTATCACCCTTTCATGCATCAAGAAACTGAGGCTCAGAGAAACATACAAGTTAAAAGATTTCATAAATAGGTGAGTTGGAGGCCTGTCTCAAAGCCATCTTGCTTTGAAGTCCATGCTCCTTTTAATACCCCACACTGCCTACCAGTTTAAAAAATGTTAATATTCTAAAGATAAGAGAAGCAGGTTCTACTTAAAATAAGATGTCTTAACCTGCACACTTGGGACAGAAATGCTGTAGAAACTCTGTAAAGTCAACAAACTAAGCAACTCTCCCAAACCAGTTAATGTTTAGAAGGCGGTCAACATAAGGAACCAGGCCTTCTCTACTAATATGTAAGTGTGGTGCATGTCCAGTCTGTGAAAATTAGGTCAGGTTAAGGAAGCAGTCAATGCAGGAGATGGTCAACTGTGGAGGTTCTACTGTATACTCATGTCTCTGTTTTCCTCTCCAACCAATCACTTAAGCACCCCCTTCTTATCTTTGCAGAAAGCTTCATATGGCTGTATTAGGACTGCTGCTTTGTATGAGCTGCTGTGGTAGAATCCTAGGAGGTGAATTAGACTTTTAAATCTCAGTAGGAAAACAGCTAATCTGAGAAATCTATAAATCTCTGTTCATGTTTCTCTCAGTGCTGCTGTAGAAAAATTGCTCTACGGAGATGATAGATAACACTGGTTCTTTCATGTTTTATGTTCTGTTCTGGTTATTCATGGGAGAATCACACATTACTTCTAGGGATTTGGGAAGGGAATTAGCATAGGTTGCCTGTGCTTGGGAACTAGAGATTATCTCTTCCTTTTTATCTTTCTAAAAACAGGGGAAACTTTTCTTGGAAGTCTCTAGTGTTTGCTAACACTGTCACCTTTCAGTGGCCATTACTGCATTAGGACTGCATCCAAACCAATCAATAGTGATGGAAGTGGGAACTTTATGGTCAGCTGAGGTCAGTCAGGGCCCCAAACTGAATCTGTAGTTGGGGTCAAACTACCCATCACAAAGTCATAAAGAAAGTGGCAATAGCTGAGTAAAATAGAGGTTTTATGAGTAAGAAAAAAGTGCAAAAAATAACTTTGGATAGAAAAATAAAGGTGTTTGTTCTTGACTTTAGAGCTTATGCAGTAAAGGTGAAGGGAAAACAAGATGGCAACAGAGTGAAATGTACAGCTTTTCTGAAATGTCATCCCAATAGTAATAATTTCACTTGTTTTTTTCACTTACATTTTTGTTTTCAGAGACAGTATCTTGCTCCATTGCACAGGCTAGAGTGCAGTAGCATCATCATAGCTCACTGCAACCACAAACTTCTGGGCTCAACTGATCAACTGATCCTTCTGTTTCAGCCTCCCTGGTAGCTGAGATTACAGGCATGTATCACATCCAGTAAGTATTTCTGTTTTTTGTAGAGACAGGATCTTGCTATGTTGCACTATTGTCCAATTACATTTTAACATTTAATTAGTAAAAACAACAGTTTGGCTTGGAGAAAGCATACTTAAATATCGAAAATTCATTTCGATCAAAACATAAGTAATATTACATCTTAAAAAATTATTGTAAGAAAAACAAGATATGATGGCATTAGCTATAAAAGTAATTATTAAGTTAATCAAACAAAACCTTTGGACCATTTGGATATAGCAAAAGAAATTACAAAATACAGATGGAGCTATAAAATTTGTATTTGATACAGACTGAGTTTAAAAAGTCTGTATTTAATATCCTTCCTCTGGGAAGTGCCTCATAGTAATAGAGAAAAAAAATTTATCAAAAACTCAGTTAATCTAAAAGGTGACAATTGAAAATAAGTAAAACATTTGTAAAATAGTTATCTCTTATTCTCATAGGTGATCAAATTCTGTCACAGCAAAAAAAAAAATTATTTAGCTTAGATTTCTTATTTGGAAAATTATAATGATTATTAATTAGTAAAAATCATTTAATTGACAATTTTCTCACAAGGGTAAGATCAGAAAATTCTAGGTTTGAGTGTACATTCCACAATTTTACTTTGTTTCACATTTCTTTCTTTTTTTTTTTTTTGTAGCAGATACATGGATCATTGTGTAATGGTATCATTAAGACTAGACATTTTTAGAGGAAAAGCCTATTTTACTTAAGAATAATGCCAATACAAAAGATTAAAATTAGCCCCAATGGCATAACGAAGAAGAGAAGCTAGACTTTACTCATTTTCCATTCTAGCAGATTTTATCACTGAAATTATGTCATCATGAAAATTTAACCTAAATTAATGTAATGTTCATTTATAATAATTACCTTTGTGTTTTTCTAAATTCATGAAATGAGTTCAAAATACAGGTAAGGAAAAATGAAAATGTACAAATGTTAAAGCTTTTTAAGTGTGGGACTACCAGGAGTAGCCTTATGTGTAGCTTGGTATTTAAAGTCTTTATGGTTCTTTAGTATAAGCAATATCCAGAGTGTTATTGGATATATAGAGAGGAGCCATCCAAGTATACACCTAGAAAAAGATTTTCTCTGTTGTACCTGGATTTTCACTAGCAATTTCTCCCTTCAGGACAGGAATTGTCCTTTCTCCCAGGAGGGCTCACAGGGCCAGGCCTTGGTACTGTGGGCCTCCTTCCACACCCTGGGCTCCCTGTGGACAAGGCCTCAGGGGCAGCCTCCAGGGGTCCATGAGATCTTGGAGGTCCTGGTATCAAGGCTGTGGCCAGGCTGGGGTGGCTGGGGTGGTCTCCAGGCAGGGGCAGGAGCTTTGAGTTCTTTCCTGCTTAGCCCTGGATGTATCATGTAACCCACTTTGGACTTCCGTCTCCCTAACTTTATGCCCAAGAGCTCAGGTGTAAGCTCTGACCTCTACAAGCCAGGCCCCGTCCAAGCCTCCCCCAAGGGAGGTGGAGCCAGGCCCAAGGTAGGTGGTACGGGCAGAGGGCCCCTGTGAGGAGTTTGAATTGTCATCTGTGTGCAGTGGTGAAGTTAGTGAAGGGTTCCAGTAATCCAGTGAATGGAGTGGACTGGGGCATGGCCTGCACCTGGGGAAGAGTGAGGTCATATCTAGGTCTTGAGTGCTGGCGGCTCGGCAGGGAGAATGCAGGGAGGACACAAGAGGGGACACCTAGGCCCCAAATGAGCCTTGGAGGTGAGTTTGTCCAAAGTTTCTTCTTGTTTCTTAGGACTACTCAGGTTGAAAACCCAACACGTTCTTTGTATCCCAGAAAGGCCTGATGCTAATTGTGATATTCAGCGCCCCTACCTTTTTATCTAAGGCCTTGAATTAATTGACATACTGGTTGGTATTGACTTTATATTGAATTATTGATAAATATTGACTTTATTCATTCAATCTGTTTTTGGCATCCCTGTTTTCTCTGCCCTCAGTATTCCCAGGAATGAGCCCAAAGTAAATACATAATAGACATCATTCCAAGTAGAGCAAAAAAAAAAAAAAAAAGACACTTATTTTCTAAGGGTACTACTGTACATTTTACAATATTTGGAAATAACCCAAAGACATTAGGAGATGAAAAAATAAAAACATAAAATTCATACTGTATTTAGTCACCTTCTTTACTTTAACAATATTTTGTATTGTTTGTTGACTATCCCCATTAGTTACATTAAATAATATGTTTTTATTAATATTCTCTGTCCTCCTTATATGCAATTTTCATTCTCCATCACAGAATTATGGCATAATAAGGCAGTGCCTGTGGCTCAAACGGAGTAGGGCGCTGGCCCATATGCCAGAGGTGGTGGGCTCAAACCCAGACCTGGCCAAAAACTGCAAAAAAAAAGAATTATGGCATAATAAGCAATTCTACCAAAAGGTAAAATTCCAGGTGAATCAAATTGGTATATAATAGAATATTAACTATTAAAGCCCACTGCTCTTTCTGTTATTTTTCCTCTTTGCTCATTAATATAAATTGTATCAATTTTTAAAGACTATAATGATCAACATTTAGTTTGCCTCTTTTGTTAGTAGATTATATTTAGATAGAGGAAACATTCTTTGAGTGCCTATTCTATACCTGCTGACCAATGTTAATGAGTAATTCACTCTGTGGGGCTTGTTAAAATGCAGATTCTGATTTTGTACCTCCAGGATTGGGCTGTTAAGTCTGCATTATTGTTTGTGGGACTATAAATTGGTACAGCCATTATAGAAAACAGTATGGAAATTCCCCACAAAATTAAATATAGAATTCCGTATGATTCTATAATCTCACCTCTGGGTACATATCCAGAAGAAATGAAATTAGCATCTCAAAGGATATTTACAGTCACATGTTCATTGAAGCACTATTCACAGTAGCCAAGATATGGAATCAACCCAACTGTTTGATATATGAACAGATTTTTCAAAAGTGTTATCTATCTATCTAGTCTGAAAATTAAGTTGATGAATTCATCCTAGATACTCATTGCTGAATATCACTAAGGTCACCTATAAAGCCCTCCCCTTGGGAAGCTATACACCCATGATAGTGCCTAGTCCATGCTTTAAAGCAATTTTGGAACTTTTTTCTATAATGGTCATCACAGCTCTCATCTTTGTATTACATTAAATGTACTGAGTGTCATCAAAATGTCTTCATTTCAATATTTCCTTACATTTGACTAAAGAAAAAAGTCCTTGGGGACCAGATTGGCTCAGTTGACAGGGTATTCCAGTACAGTTATTTGTTTACTGGCTAAAAACTCCCTCACAGTCAGTGCTGTGTGAGCTGGTGCATTGTCATAATGCAAGCGCCATGAATTGTTGGCCAAGATTTTCAGTTAAGATTTTCCTGTTTCGCTATCAACATTTACTTGGTCTGCCATGTTTCCCAAAGTCATTGTATGATTTTGACACACAATTCAATGAACTTTTGCAATGTTTTTGTCAATTCTGCTTGCTATTTGCCACACTGACTACAACATGCATAAACCCTGAAAACATTATGCCAAGTTAAAGAAATCGCAAAGGACAATGTAGTGTTGATTCCGTTTACATGAAATGTAAAAATAGACAAATCTGTAGAGATCAAAAGTAGGTTGATGTTGCCTAGGAATGATAAAGTTGGGAAAAATTGGAGGGTTGACTTAATGTGGTATCTTCTTGGGGTAATGAAAATGTTGTAAATTTGACTGTGATGATGGTTGCACAACTCTGTGAAATATACCCCCCCAAAAATAAATATGGCTGACTTCCTGCTGGCAGTTCTCATCTAAGGCACCTGTGTCAGGACAGCAAGTGGTTAGAGTCCTCATCACCTGCCAATATGTCTTTGCAGCTGTCTCCAAACATCTCTAACTCCACCTTTAACACTAGTTTTCTCCCTTTCACTCTTTCATTTAGCTAGCCTTGACTACACTCAATGTGAAGTGCATTTTAACTTCTTAACACACACACATATTTATTTTATGTATTTGTATATATCTGTGTTTATATTTATTTACTTATTTTAAAAGACTCCAAGAGGTGAAAGATGAGGTGCTTTCTCATGGTGAAACAGATAAGAAATTTAAAATTATAGCTGGGGACTCAAAGTCTATGTATAACACTATTACTAAAACCATGTCTAATTTTTATTGATAGTATAAAGCTAAACCTTCTTTGCCTATCACATCTGTTTATTTATTTATTCAGAACTTTATCACAGTCTTTTCTGAAAATTTCTAAAATATGACAATAGCAGCAGTTAATTTGTTTTAATTCTTTGTTTTGAAGGAAATTAAATGAACAATGAAATAAATAAATACAAAATCCAATTTTTTAAAAGCTAAACAGTAACAATTATAGTTTGAACAGTCAATTTTATTATATGCCAATCTGATAATAATACATTCTGTAGTGTGTTTTATAGCATTATTATTACTGTTTTCTAAAGATTTGGTTGTACTTTGTACTTTAAAACCTAGGAAAAATTTTTTAAGATTTATTTATCAAATGTGATGGCTAATTTTCTGTGTTAACGTGACTGTACCAAGAGATGCCCCAGATAGAAAGGCAAGATATGCCTATGAAGGTATTTTAGGAACAGATTAGTATTTGAACCCCAGACTGAGTAAAAACAACAGTTCTCAACAAAGTGGGTAGGCATCACTCACACTAATGAGGGCCTAAAAAGAACAAAAAGGTGGGGTAAGGTGAATTCTCTCCATTTGAGCTGCAACATTGATCTCTTCCTGTTCTTGGCACTTCTAATTTTCAGTCCTTCAGATTCAGATTAGATCTATACCAAGCACTTTCTCGCTATCATCAGCTTTCCTGGGTCTCCATTTTGCAAATGCCAGACTCTCAGCCTCTGTATTCACATGAGCCAATCCATTCTTATAATAAACCCTGGCTAATATGTCAACATCATTTTATAAATGACTTTATAATCATATTTATCAGGATATATTAGCTTATCTAAGAGCTGAAATTGCTATCAATATTGAAACTATCTTGAAAATAAATCCTAAAAACATATGAGGTCTGACAAGTTTGCAAACTCATCCTAGAAAGAGTGCTCCATACCTCATTGCTGGATATCACTATGGGCATCTTCAAAGTACTCCCCTTGGCAATCCAGTGACCACTGTGTTATTCGGAAATGAGGTATGGAGCATTTCTTCTAGGATAAGTTCAGAAACTTCATTGTCAGACCTCATATAAAATTACTTTAGGAGAAAAACAGGTCAAGGAGCAGCATTATTGGTGAAAGTAATTTGGGTAGGTACTAAAAGGGAATTTTTCATTATTGATGAAAGGAATTTGAGTGTGTACTAAAAGGGAATTTTTATGTTGATTGAAGTGGTCACAGTTAAAATCATATTATTGAGCCAAGAGGAATCTTTGTAAAATTCACATGTATAACACAAAAAGGGATCTTAACTGATATTTTCCTACCAGAAATTTGAAATTTTGTTAGAGGAAGCTTTTATTTCTTAAATTCTTTGTGTATTTTGTTGCCTTGCGGGGAGACTAAACAATGTTCGATGCTCTGGGGATCATGTGTAGGATATAAGACTAGTATAACAAAGCCTCCTCTGTAAAATGCTATGGCAGTTTTCTGATACTGACACAGTGACAATAAACAAAGTAAATAGAAGACAGTCAAGTAGCTGCACAGCCTTTCCCTTTACTGGCAAGATTATGTGTCAACACCCTAATGGCTTTGAAGGATTTGCTTCTTTCTGGAGTTCAAATTACAACTCTAAATAGAGAGGAAGCAATTCACTTTCTAGTGAGGAAGGCATTTGAATTAGACAATAAAATAACAGATAAGAGGATTGTGTCCTAAATATAGAGTTTTATTTTGCCAGGATGAATCACTGAAAGCATTCAAAAGGCCATGGGCAATGAAACTGAGATTTGAAAAGTAATTTGACTCATAGGAAAAATAAATAAACAGTCCAAATGACAAAAAAAAAAAAAAAAAAGAAAGAAAAAGAAAAAAAAAAGAAATGCAGTATTTGTAATGGAGAGAGTAAACAAGCATTATTAAACCTAAAATTCATTGTAAAAAAATGTCTCCAACTGAAGAATGACTATGAAAACCAAATTTTCTTTGCAATCCTCATTATACATTTAAAGAATGGATGATAACATGTGGTGATCTCATCCATGCCCAAGGCTGTAAATATCTATAATGTTAAAAGAAATCCCAATTTTATTTTGTCAGGTATGTTTTCTTTATCTCTGCAATTTCAGATTCTTCTATTATGTTGCCTATTTTACAATGTCATTATAATACAGTATAATACATGATAAAAAATTTTACATTGAATATGTCCAAACAGAACTCCTGATCATCTCCCCTAAATCTATGTTTTTCATAACCTTTTCCATCTCAGCAGATGGCAACTGAAGTTTCCAGTAGTTGAGGTCTTCTTGTAGCTGAATCTAAAAACCTTGGTACTGTCTTGATTCTTTTCTTTTTCTCATTTCCTATGGAATTTAACCACTTCTCAACACCTCCACTGCTCCTACATTATTCCAACCCACCATTATTCCTCAGGTTATTAGAGATGCTCCCTAGTGGATTCTACTTGGCCTATTTCCCACCTTGCCTCCCACATCTCAACCCAGACTTTCCCCAACACAATGTCCAGAGTAACTCTTTTATTACAAAAGTCATATGACAATGCCCATCTGCTCAAAACCTCCAATGTCTCCCCTTGCCACTCTGCCTGCTGTGTGTGTATATATACAGAGGAAAAGACAAAACTTCTAAAATGGCTTCCAAAGCTCTGGATTCTTTATTTCTAACATAAAGAGCCCTCCTACTATTCATCCCTTGCCATATTCTACTCAAACCACACTGACTTCTTCAGTTTTTCTTAATATGTCAGGAAAGCTCTACCTCTGGAACTTGGTAGTGGTTGCTTCCATTTCTAGAATTCTCTTTCTTCATAAATCCTTCTGACTAAATCTCTAATTTTGTTTTGTTTTGTTTTCTTCTCTTTCTTTCTTTCTTTCTTTCTTTCTTTCTTTCTTTCTTTCTTTCTTTTCTTTTCTTTTTTTTTTTTGAGACACAGTCTTACTATATTGCCCTCAATAGAGTGTCGTGGCATGTCACAGCTCATAGCAACCTCAAACTCTTGGGGTTAAGCAATTCTCTTGCCTCAGCCTCCCAAGTAGTGGGACTACAGGCACCAGCTACAACGCCCACCTGTTTTTTGTTACAGTTGTCATTGTTGCTTAGCTGGCCCGGGCCCGGGTTTGAACCTGCTACCCCTTGTATATATGGCTAGTGCCATAACCACTGGGCTATCGGCACCGAGCCTAATTCTCTAATCTTTTTCAAACTTTGTTCAAATATTAACTAATCAAGGACACCTATTCCTGACCACTGCTTGGAGCATCATTAACAAATCAGTGTCTATACTTAGAGAATCATCAACAAATCAAGAAAAAAAGAACAATGACATTTAGAAATTTAGCTTATAGAGGACAGTTAAAAAGCATAAAAATTAAATAAAATAAATAATATCATATCTAGAGGAGAATAAGTATTATGGGGTAGAAAATAAAAGCCAGGACTAAACTAGGTTCTTGAAAATAGTCTGCACTTCATTATATGGTAATCTAATTCCATTCTCTTCCCACCCAAGATAACTATCACCCGTATGTCCAGATCAATAATTCTCCTGACTTATTATATAATTTAATTACATCTATATAATTTCATTTCATTCATCATTAATTGTAATTCTTACAATTATAATTATTTTAGTTGTACTTAACTTTATAGATAGCATCACAGTGCATATAATTTCAGACTTACTTTATCATCTAACGTTAACATTGCTAGAATATTATTGTCTATGGTTTATTTGTTCAATAATGTTTGGTTGTGTCTGTACTTCACAGCTTATCTGCCCACTCTCCTGGTGATGTGAATGGGGTTGTTTTACACTATTTCTATTATATGTGGTATTATTCTTGTTTGTCTCCTTTTATCTAGGCCCTCTCTTCACAAAATTTCAACTTTTATTATTTTCTCTTTTTAGAGCCACAGGTTCTAAAATTGGTCTGAAACTTGATGTATTGAGAAATATCATGCTAGTTGTCACAGATCTCTCATTCCCCCATGTTGAACACCTGACTTATTGGGGGGGGGGGCTACCTAACTTCAGTGAGCACCGTTTACTCCAAAAGGGTGTTCATAAACCTTCTGGAGTGGCTCTGACAATGTCTGTCTGCCACTTGCAAACCTTTACTACAGAGCCCCAGTCCTGCATCCTAGAATCTGCCCCCATCACCTACCATGACCATGTTTGGCATATAGCTTTTAGAGAGTTTGCTTTGGGGCTGGGGTAATGGGGGCAGAAGAGAAGTGTTCATTTCTTCTGGACTAGAAGGAGGAAAGTAGGCCTGTGGCTACTGAGAACAGCTTCCAGATTTATCTATTTGGAAACGGAAAAGCTGTTTTTCTATTAAAACGGTATATGGGTTGTTCTAACTGCTTTTCAGTTTCTAAATATCGTTAGGACTATAAATCAGCTATATTATTTCCTAGGAAATGTATTCTGGGTCCAAAATAACCTATTTAGAAATGACCTTTGGAACATAACCTGTTTACAAGTTAGGAACTCTGAATAATGCATCCCAGAGCTAAATGCAAATAGTTTTTCATTATCTGTTGTTATGGATCATCTGCTTCATTGCTTCTCTTCATTAGCACCGATAATAGAGACCTAACTGAATTACTACTTTCAAGCATATCCATTACTTTTGCTCTGTACTATACAACTTTTCTTGAGTCTTTAATGACATTTCCAGCTCTATGTTTTAGCCCCCTAGTTTTGGACTAAAATACCCTCAACCTAATAGTGAGCTCCATAATATGCCAGTAACAGACAAACTGAACCTACTTTGCCTCCTTACACTTAGGGTGTACAAGGGGATGTCAGGGACTTCATGGTCCTTAGAAATAGACCATATTTCTACAAAGTTTATTAAATATATATTGAACACCTATTATGCGCTCAGCACTATTCTAGGTGTTAGAGATACTTACAGTGATGGTTCATGCTCTTACATTCAAGTGGTGAAGGTGACAGTGGACCTTTTATTTAGAGAGTAAAGCATGCAATGCAGTACGTAAAACTGGTCATGGGATAGTGAGGTAATGTAATGCATAAAGACAGATTGTTTTAGGTACAGTGATCAAGAAAGTCCTCTGTGGGGAAGTGACATTTGAAATGACATCTGAATAATGAGATGGGGCCAACATGGGCAGATGGGGACATGATAGAGAGGAGCAAGTTTGAAGGCCCTAAATTAGAAATAGTTTTGGTTTGCTCAAAGGACAAAATAAGATCAATCAGGGCATTAAATACGGGAATTCTTTTTTTATAGCTCCATGTTTACAGTTAGTGAAGGCTATATAGTATGCTATTAAAAAATCTGAATATTAAAAATAAAGGGATGATGGGTGAGACAAAAGATCTGGATAACAGCAAGCAATGTGAACATATAAAGAGAAATAGACTAAATGAATGAGAATATGCATCCTATGTTTTCAAGACAACCCATGCTACTTGTTTTTACTGCTAAGATAATCTTAACTAACATTTACTGAACTTGTACTCTGTACCAAGCACTCTTCCAACCACTGTAAGAACTAACTCATTTATTCTTCGGAGCCTTCCCTACGTAGGACATTCTATAAAAGTATGTCTTTTAATGTATGAGTTAATTTCAACACAGAGGACTTTAAGAATTCATCTGTGTTCAAACAGGCAGTACGCGATGACCCTGGGATCCACATCCTTGCAGTTACAGTTTATAATCCAGAGCTTGTAGTCAATTGCAAAAATGGTCACTAATTTTTGATTTCTATGTTATAAATACTTTTTTGCAGTGTGACTTGTAGTTATTACTATTAAGAGATGAGGTCATTCAACCACCCAGGAATCTGTTTGACCATGTGATTTGTTTTGGCCAATGAAAGGTAATCAAGCAGGAAATAAGAGGCTCAAACAAAGATTGCGTATACATTGGGAATTGTGAACACTGACCAGACCACAGAAACAAACCTGGACCAGCCTGCTAGATGATGAATTGCATATGTCCACTTCACCCCATTATCACTTGTAACAACTATGCCCCCACCAGACATATCAGAACAGGAAAACCTACTTCTATTTTCCGTTGCTAGCTGATCACACATGTGAGAGTGAGCCCCGGAAACACTTCATGGAGCACAGTAGCCAGCTCAGTTGAGCTCAGCCCAAATTGCTGATCCCCAGAATTATAGGCAAACGAACAGTTGTCATATCAAGCCACTGAGTCTGGAATAGTCTCTTACACAGTAAAAATTAACTGATGCACAAGCCAAAATAAAGTAACTGCTTTTGCGTATTTAAAGACACTATTTTTAGTCACTCTATTTTCTTTGTTGTGTATAAAAATGCCATTCTATCTTCAAGCAAAATAAATATAGAGAATAATCAAAATGTGCTGTGCTCATGATTGCTTGTGGGGCCAATAACTTTGTCTTAACTAACTTACATCCTGAAGACCAAGACACTTGATAAAGCACAGAGTTAGTGGAACTTCTAGCCACCCTCATCTGCTATTTTTATCTGACGTGTAATTTCAATGTATAATCAAATAACACAATAAGAATGCTGATAGTGAATATCATGGCTGATGTCAGCATTAGAACTTAGTTGACTTCATTAAAAACTATTTTACAGCACATTGTATGTAAAGTTCATCATGGATGTCTTTTGACTAAAGAAAATACAACATTGATAATGTCCAAGGAAAGATGCTAGCCAATGAAAATATTAATATCAGCCACCCTGACAGAAAAATAAAAGAAGAAATACCTAATAAGTTGTTCATAGCATGAAGTAAACAAGTTTCCAACAAGATCAGCAAAATAAGATACTGCATTCTCCAGAAGATTTGCTTATCTATTCAAATCTATCAACCCTTGTTTGGCCTGCCAGGAGTTACTCCTATGTTTACCTCCTAGATTTAAGGATATGGCATTAAAAACACCCAGGAAATATTTAAATATTCATTAAATGAAGTTCAAATGTATTACCATTGCACACCTCTTAATTCCCCAATATTCACATGATTGTGTGTCATTTTCCTAAGATTCAGGAGAAGATAGCAATTACCATTCTATTGCATTTAACTGTGAATTACAATAAAGACAAGATAGAACAAGTGGGTTCCAAAAGAGTTAATTTAATAAAATGTGAGAAACTATTATTATGACGTTGAAAAGGAACATTTTGCAGACATCCCTGATGTCACAAAAAAGCACAAAAGAAAGTGAAATCATCATATGCAATTGATGTGGAGCTGAGAAATCAAATTTTCTCAGGGTAGTCACTTCCTACCTAAACACTCCATAAAACCTCCCTGTAGATGATAAGACATTCAGTCTTCATCATATACAAATGAGACTGAGTACAGAATGAGAGACAATAACTGCATTTTGATCAATATGAAACACATTGTGGCAGCATTTGTATTATAATAATTATCATTATACCTACCTCTGATACATTTCCCCGGAAGATACATTTATGTTAAAGTTAAATGCTTAAACTGTATTCTCTTCATTCACAAAGATCTCAGTACACATTATTTCAATTTGTGCTATAAATGTATAGCATGCCTCCCTTACTAAGTATGTTTTCTTATTAGATCATAACTGTGTATATTACTGCATTTATAGGGTACAATGTGCTGATTTTATATACAATTTGGAATGTTTACATCATACTTAGCATATCATTCTTCTCACTTATTAAATTGTTATGCTTAGACATATATACTGTACTATTAAGATATTTGACATGTATGTTTGCAACATGCACAGTAGGTGAGATCCCACCGATTACCCTCCCTCCACCCGTACCCCTCTTCCCTCCCATCGCCCTCCTCTTCTCTCCTTTTTCCTAGGCTATGATAGTGTTTTATCTTTCACATGAAAATATGGTTGATTATATATTGATTTCATAATAGTATTGAGTTCATTGGGTATTTTTTTTTCTATTCTTGGGATATTTTACTTAGAAGAATATGATCCAGCTCCATCCATGTAAACATGAAAGAGGTAATGTCTCCATCTTTTTTATAGCTGCATAATATTCCTTTGTATAGCTATACCACATTTGTTAATCCATTCATGGGTTGATGGGCACTTGGGCTGCTTCCATGACTTGGCAATTATGAATTGGTCTGCAATAGACATTCTTATGTAAATGTCTTTGTTGTACAGTGACCTTTGGGAATTTACCTAACAAAAGATGTGAAAGATCTCTATAAAGAGAACTATGAACTATGAGAAAAGAAATAGTTGAAGATGTTAACAAATGGAAAAACATACCATTCTCCTGACTAGGAAGAATCAACAATTTTAAAATGTCCATAATGCCCAAAGTCATATACACATTTAATGCAATCCCTATAAAAGCACCACTATCAGTCTTTAAAGATTTGGAAAAAATAGTATTTCATTTTATATAAAACTAGAAAAAACGTTGAATAACCAAGACATTACTCAGAAGCAAAAACAAATCAGGAGAAATCACACTATCAGACTTCAGGCTATGCTATAAATCCATAGTGATCAAAAAAGCATGGTACTGGCACAAAAATAGGTAGATATATGGAACTGAATAGAGAACTAAGAGATGAACCCAGCTACTTATCATCATTTGATCTTCAATGAGCCAATCAAAAACATAAATTGGGGGAAAGATTCCCTATCTAACAAAAGGTGATGGGTGAACTGACTGGTGACTTGTAGAAGACTGAAACTGGACCCACACTTTTCACCATTAATGAAAATTGACTCTCACTGGATAAAAGATTTAAACTTAAGACATGAAACGATAATGATTCACGGAGAGAGTACAGGGGAAACACTTGAAGAAATTGTCCTAATTGGCCTGGGAGAATACTTTATGAGGAGGACCCCCACCCCCAAGCAATTGAAGCAACACCAAAAATATATTATTGAGATCTGATCGAACTAAAAAGCTTCTGCACAGCAAGAACACAGTAACTAAAGCAAGCAGACAGCCCTCAAAATGGGAGAAGATATTTGTAGGTTATGTTTCTGACAAAGGTTTGATAACCACAATCCACAGAGAACTCAAACTTATTAATAAAAAAAGAACAAGTAATCCCATTTCACTGTGGACAAGAGACTTGAACAGAAGTTTCTCTGCAGAAGACAAATGCACAGCCTACAGACACATAAAAAATGCTGATCATCTTTAATCATCAGAGAAATGCAAATCAAAACCACTTTGAGATATCATCTAACTCCAGTAAGATTAGCCCACATAATAAAATCCCCAATTCTACAGATGTTGGCGTGGATGTGGAGAGAAGGGAACACTTCTGCACTTCTGGGGGAATGCAAACTAATACGCCCCTTCTGGAAAGAAGTTTGGAGAACACATAGGGAACTAAAAGTAGACCTGCTGTTCGATCCTACAATTCCTCTACTAGGTATACATCCAGACGACCAAAAATCACTAAATATGTTTCTTACATATGGCACAAGGGCAGCAAAAATCTTTTTCAAAATCATCTACAAGAATAGTGTTTACAGACAATCTCAATAATAACAGCCAGTGCTTTTCTTTTTCAGCTTATCATTAGAACAATATAGCTATATAAAATGTTTAGCAGATTTTCCATATTTTTTTGTGGAAACAATGTATTGAGAAAACAGAGTAATATTCCTTATACTTGATTTTATTAGCATGTCATTTCACTCTGAAACCACCTGTCCCTACATAATTGCTTTTAATTTTTTTTTTATGATTCTCAGGATAGTTCAAGACAAATACATTCATGAATAATAAACAGAGAAATAATTCTCTCTCCCTCTCTCTGGACAAGTCTTGTAAAATCTGTACTGGATGTAGAAAACTATTCTGACCCAGTTGACGTTTTTCTTTCTAAGCTACATTCTAAGGACTTAACAGGATCACAAAAGAAAGGAGGCATGTTTTGTTTTTGTTCACATTTTCAATGAGATAACAATACTTAAATCCTTCTAGGACAGACTTTCATCCAATTATCTGATTTGGTTATCTTGATAAGTTTCCCTTCTCTATCCTCTAACACTAGTTTATTGATGAGAAGACTGAGATTGCACAAAAAGTGACAACATATTTTTCAGTGTTACAGAGACGACTAGATCTTGTGACTTCCAAACTCTCTAAGGTATCAGTATGTAGTTGTTCAACCAATAGCTTTACAGAGAGGGACTGAGAGAGTGCCTGGATTTCTGGGCTTATTTCAGCTAAAAAGCTTTCTTTTCATAAGTTTTATTAACATACGTTTATGTTTGTATAGTGATAATTAATATTCCACTGAAACAATACATAAAGATAATGAATGGTATCACTCTATGCTGCAACAGAGGATATTCTGATTCCATGACTACTTATGGATTTTATTGATAATAATTATCATATTAATACAGATGAAGTTAGAACATAAGAAATAGAAATTAATGGTTGTCAGAATTAAAGTAGAGACAGTGAAACACGTCTCAGAATGGTAAAATGACTTTTGCAGTCATTACATTTTAATAGGTGTGTCAAGTAACATATACTCTACATTTTTAAAAATATATTTAAAAAAATACATATATTTACATATATATATATTTTTTTGACCATAGAAGATACATGCTAACTTCACTGCTTGAATAGCTTTTTAAGATAAAGTTGAAACTTAGCACAATTCAAAAATATTAAAATAATTGAAAATAGAGAAAAACTAATTTATAGTTTTAATTGCTATTAAATTCTAAATATTTTCCATCAATAGCTTTTTTTTTTTTTTTTTCTGTGTATACAGTAGTCACCCATCCACATCGGCAGTTTCATCTTCCCTAGTTTCAATTACTCTCCATCAAGAGTGGTCCAAAAAGAATAAATTAAACATTCTAGAAATAAACCATTTGTGAATTTTAAATTATGTGGTGCTACTGAGTAACATGATGAAATCTCCCATTGTCCTGTTTCTCCCTGCCTGAAACATGAGTCATTCCCTTTCCCAGTGTATCTAAGCTGTGTGCATTACCCTCCCTTTGTCCAGTGTATCCAAGCTGTACACATTATCCTCCTATGTGTCAGTTAGCAGCAGTTTCTGTTAGCAGATTGTTTGTGTTCAAGTCACCCTTGTTTTACTAATTAATGGCCCCAAAGTGCAAGAGTAGTAATGCTGCCATATTGCTATAATTATTCTTTTTTTAGTATTACTGTTTTTAATCTCTTACTGTGCCTAATTTCTAGATTAAACTTTATTGAAGGCATATATGTATAGGAAAAAACATGGTCTATAGAGAGTTTGGTACCTCTGTCGTTCAGGAATTCACAGGGGGTCTTGGAAAGTATCTCCTCTCCACATAAAGGGAGAATACTAGACACAGCACAGATCTGCTATGCATGTATTCTGTTCTTACTATAGTAAACTAATTCAGTATACATCTAATAAGAAAGTTGAGATATGAGAAACTAATGTTCATTTTACTCTGCATAATTTTAAGATAATTAAAGACCATTTTCACTACAGAAATTTCTCAATTTTTAAAAATTTATTTCTCTGGTATTAGCTGCCAAAAACCAGCAGATGTGTTTGCTTTGCATCTCTCTTGACCCCCGGCAGACAGGAAGTCAGAAATCAATGCACCTTAGTGTGGCCATGAGAGCCAGCAGCCCAACCCTGCAGCTGCTAATGTGTAATGCTATTTACATACGAACAATTCCTGTTTTCCCCTTGGCCACCCCTTGTGTACACTCTGCTGTGTCAATCAGTTGCATATGTTTTCACAGGAGGCAGAATCAAAGCAGTAGCCCTCTACCATATGTGACTGTGGCATATGTGACTCTATCCCTTTTCCATTTCTTTCCTGAAAATGAATACATGAGATTCATTTTCCCCACACATTTTATTTCACATGTAAGATTCACCACAAAGGATTTCTAGGTTGTCCACAATTTTAACCACCACCAAGGCTTTAAACCACCGCCAGGGCTTTGGGCTTCAAGATAAGATGCTAACAAGTTGTCAACAGAATTCCAACAGCTGGGTCATCATGCCACTACTCACTATTCACACTTGTCCTAATTTTCACCTTGATGAGGAGTCAGGTTTCGGCAATCCAATCCATATCTACTGTCAATGTAAAATTTCCTGAGATGATAGGATGAAGATGTTAACTCCTTACTCCTGGAAAATGTTATGAAATCTAGTCATTCATGATCCTTTGGTGTGATTGAATCTTGAGACTCACATTTGCTAATGAGACAGCTGCTTTTGCTGACACCTTTATAAATTATATATTAGTGCCTGAAATAGGAAAAGGAAGAATTGGGCTGCAATTTAAGGGTGCCATTAGCTAGCTGACCTGAGACTACCTAACACCTACTGTGCCATGCTTTATAAGCTTGTTAAGGAAACTAGAACAAATAAGGATAAGCACTGTTTTGTTACTATCTGGTGATTTGCTAATATCCTTCTATCAAAGTTCTGGTAAATATTGGTCCAAGAGTACAATTTGGCCTCATTGTTAAGTGGTGATATATGACCTCAAATCCCATTATTGGCAGCTAGCCATATTTGGCTGAATTAACAAGCAGACATTCAACATTATGATAAGCACATAAGGGCCTATATGCCAAGAAAGAGACCATCTACAACACAGACACACAACCTTTTAATGCATGGAAACTACGTCCAGTAGTATTATAAATAGTGCCTACAATTTGAACATTTGCCCAATCTGTACAGTACTCTAATTTCTTTTGAAGGACCAAGAAGGGATAGGGTTGAAGGAATTTTTTTTTACCATAACGAGTGAAAAAAGTGCTTTTCATTTTCATTATTTATGTTTATCTTTTAACCCATATAATTCACAAATGTTTTGAGATGAAAGGTTTTTGAAAGGTTTTTGCTGTTTATATTTACTTGAGTTTCTATAATAGCTTAAATATGCTTGAACTTTGAAGTCAGTTAATATACCTAACCCACTTCACATTTTCTGAACATTTAACTAAATTGTTTTCAAGATAGCTTAATGTGTGACTCAGTGCCCATAGCTCAGTGAGTAGAGGCAGGTTCGAGCCTGACCCGGGCCTGCTGAACAATGACAACAGCAACCAAAAAATAGGTGGGTGTTGTGGTGGGGGGCTGCAGTAACAGATACTTGGGAGGCTGAGGCAAGAGAATCGCCTAAGCCCAAGAGTTTGAAGTTGCTGTGTATGCCACGGCACTCTACCAAGTGTAACACAGTGAGATTCCGTCTCCAAGGAAAACAACAACAAAAAAATAATTGCTTAATGTATGCACTGCTCTTTATTATTACAAATATATATTGCATATTTCCTAGCTTAGAACACATCAAGGCTTTAGTTGATTGACAGGAGATAAAACTCCTTTCATATTCTTTTAAAAATATTTTTAACAACATATTTTATTTCTGGCTTTATATATATATACATATATATATAAACATGAATAAAAATAATAATAATTCCCAAATAAAAAAGAACTGGTAATAAAGACTATCTATATTCAAAGTATGCATGAATGTAGCTAACATAACTAATCAGAAAAAATAGTACTTTTATAGTTAAAAAAACTCTTATTTTATATTCTTAATTTAATAAACATCTCAATTTTTTCCTACAGATTAGTTATTGCTAAATCTAGTCATACACGCATGTACATAGAAGCTGCCGAGTTCAGTAACATGTCTTTGAAAGTGTGGTTCTAGTTTGATCAGGTCCCAGTAGTGTATTTTTGATACTGTCTCAATTGCCTGGGGTGTCCTCCTTATAATATATTCACCCAGGCTGATTCCTTCGAGAGTTTTCCCTTCACTTTCTTCAAGTATTTTCATAGTTTCATGTCTTAAGTTTAAATCTTTTATCCAGTGAGAGTCTATCTTAGTTAATGGTGAAAGGTGTGGGTCCAGTTTTAATCGTCTACAGGTTGCCAGCAAGTTCACCCAGAAAAGGACAGATTTTATTATAGATAAAAGAAAGAGGAAAGCAAAGCCTCTGGCACAGTGGAGGGTGTCGCATTTGGCTCTCTGTCTAGGGGATAATATAGAGGTTCTAATCATATCCCCTGCCCTGTAGGCAGGGGTTTGGGGAAATGGATTGTATGTCTAAAATATGTCACAGCCCTTAGCACCAAGAGCCTGTGGGCTGAAGTTAATTTTAAAACTACCACTGTGGTGCTGTTTTGGTTGTACTCTTCTCAGGGCCGAGGTGGCTTAGATGGAACATTGATCAAACATGTTTACAAGCCTGCTTAGGTCTAGAAAATGGAGATGACATCCAGCCCTAGGTGGAAGTAGTAACATGCCCTGATACTTCCTAAAAAATTCCTACGTGCCAGGATCCAAGCTAAGTTCTTTGAATTATCACATAAATTCCTTTTAACAGTTGTAAGAGAGAGTCTTTTATTTTCTACTTCTTTTACACATGAAGAAAGCAAGACTAAAAGGTTTAAATTTTCCAAAAGAACATCTTGCCAAGAAATGGCAGAATTAGAATTTAGAACTCAGTGTCTGACCCCACAGCTCACATGCAAATTCCGTCTTATTACCCTATTGCTTATGGAAATAGAACTCAAGTAGAGTGGAGCCGCCATCTGTTTGCCCACTTAACTTCTCTTGAACTGAAAGTGGTGAATTACACTATCTTATTATCAGTGTATTTTATTAAACTCCTTTGTCTCCTTAATGTCTGATTTATATTGCAGTTACAAGTTTGCAAAGTATGTATATGTATGTTCATAATTATTGTGTTTCATCATGCATTATAAGTTTGAGTTTTACAGAATGACTACCTTTCATGGGTTGATAGAACTCTGTTTCCCTGTTAACTGCATTTTCTGGTACATTTTACCATGTTCTCCTTTGCTTTAGTTTTTTTTAATCACTATGTTAGAATCCTCTGGGATTTTTTTTTTTGTTGCTGTTTTTGTTTGTTTGTTTGTTTGTTTTGGTTTTTTTTTACCACTTCCTATAAATACCAGTTATTGGTTTAATTACCTAGGAAAGAAAGGCTTATTATGCCTTGAGCTTCTAGTGAAATAGGATTCTTTGATAACCTTAGGATAATCATCTGTTTTTTAAGAGTTAAGTTTTTAAATTTCTTTTTGTTTTTTTCTTTTCTTGGCTCTCAATGTTTGGTTGTATTCCAATCTGGTGTTCAAAAAGCCATGCAAGAGTAAATTTTAGGTCAAAGAAGTTCCTTGAATGATATATACTTTTGCAGTGTTATCAGCACAAAAGCAAAAGTAATAGTTTCTAAGATTATAGCATAGTGAAAGGCTTTCATCTTATTATTTATAGCTTTCAAATAGTTGGCAATTTGTTTGTTTGTTTGTTTGTTTGTTTGCTTACTTTAGACAAAGTCTTACTCTATTGTCCTGGGTTTTAAGTACCATAGGATGATAGTTCACAGCAACCTCAAACTCTTGGGCTCAAGTGACCCTCTTGCCCCAGCCTTCTGAGAAGCTGGGACTATAGGTGCCCACCACAATGCCCAGCTAGATTTTTATATTTTTAGTAGAAATGAGGTCTTGCTCTTGCTCAGGCTGGTCTTAAACCCCTTATCTCAGGCCATCTGCTTGCCTTAGTCTCCCAGAATGCTGGGATTGTAAGTGTGAGCCACAGTGCTAGTCCTAAAAGGTGGCACGTGTATATCAAACAACACCTAATACCAATCCCTGGATTTTTAAAGTGTACTGCACTCACTCACAATAAAGTGTCCAATTTTACTATACTAAATATAATTATGAGAAGAAACATGTCAAAAATATATTGTTAATTGAATGCACCAAAGTTGTAAAACTATCCTGCAATCTTTTTAAAACAAATGCTTGGAACAATTTTAACTAAAGTAAGATTATTGCATTTCGACCTCTTATTCAAATGTAGTCAATACAAATGATATCTAAATTTATAAAGGGCCATATGAAAATGCATTTATGTTTTGGATTCCAAATTTAACAGATAGTGTATTTTTCATTAACTTAGAACGTTTGCATTTTCTATGTGCTTCACATTTTTTTGTTATTGCTTATAATGATTATATTGAATTAAGCATCCAGAATAAGGATAATATAGGAATGGATAACAGAGTACTAAAATATAGATTCAAAACTCTTCCTTTTTATCAGAAGTGTTCAAAGTCATAGACAGATATGCACATAAATAAATATTTGTATAATTAGTGCCAAAGCTAATTTCAGCAAAATAATTTATTTCTATTACATGACAGTTACATAAAAAGCATTCAGTGGACATTGTACCCATGTGGTTAGATCGCTCTTAATGCTATTACATAGCTAAAGATAGAATCTCCAAAGATTATCTTGCCAAAAGTGGCATTAACCAAGTTACACTTGGCATGTAGGCATTTGGACACATCCATTGAAAGTAGTAGATTTACAAATGCTTTTAATAATGATTTATAAAATCACCAGCCAAATGACAATTCATACCATGAATTTGAAGGATGTCAAAAAGAACAAAATCCATGTACTTAACTCATGAAGTTGTAAACTCAAAATGTGAATGCAGTTTTAAAACCTTCAAAGTTTTGTAAAACATTGTATTATATTTGATTTGCATCACACATTTTACTTTTCTCTATTTTTTACCACTTATAAAATTTATTTTAAGTATTTTGACATTCAAATTGTTTGAAGATGTATATAATTACAACATTTTTATAGGTTTCAAAATAGTATTAGTATGAAAAATGTCCAAACTAAAATGGTTAAATATGGCCTGAAATTTACAGATTATATATAATTCAAGAATTTTGGGGGGGGGGGTTTGTTTTTTATCTTGTAAAAAGCTTGTTAAATTATATTGTATTCTGGGTCAGAGAGAGTATCAGAATAGCTAATGGTCTGTAGGAAAAGTTGTTCTAGGGATGATGGAAGTGAAAAAGTAGATATGAAGATACAAGAAAGTAGATGCAAGGAAAAATTAGAATCAGGCAAATATTGTAAGAATAAAGTGAGTTTAATAATCCAAACAATATATCTTTGTGGTGGACATCAAAAGAAGCTCACAAACATTTATACAAAGTCAGACAAGAAGTTCATGAACAAATCCTAGCAGTTTTTCTACGCCATTGCTGAATATCACTATGTTCACCTTTCAAAGTACTTCCCTTGGGATCTCTGTACTGATGCCAGCACCTAGTCCACTCTAAACTCTTTTTTTTTTTTTTTTTTTTTGGAATGGCCACCAGAGTTGTCATCCTATAAGATCTTTTCATCAAGTTCACAAACTCATCTTAGAAAAATTGCCTTGAAAGGTGTACTAGGCATTGGTGTCGGTACATAGCTTCCCAAGGGGAGTACTTAAAAGGTGACTGTAGTGACATTCAGCAGTGAGGTATGTAGCACTTTTTCTAGCATGAGTTCACAAACTTAATTGTCCACCCTCATATTACCATAAAATAGCTGGAGGGATTTCATCTGAATACTGAAGTTGTCATGTATGAGTAGGTTAAAAAGTTCTTGCACGTCCAGTATCAAACATGATAGTAAAAGAATTTTTTAGCTGAGACAATGATAATGAGAACTAAATGTTGAGATAGGGATAAAGAATAAGAATAGAGACAATCATTCCAAAAGTTGGACATCAGAGCTTCATACATAAGTGTAATCACAATGCTTTCTGTAGTCTATACCTATAAACATGCAAAAGAAGATGAGAGGTTTTCTCTTCAAATGATTCATTAATGCGAGTGGGTGAAATCTGTTGTTTCAAATGCTTCTCTAATACCATCTGAGCATTGGAGATGCCCTATTTAATGATGAAACTTAAAATTTATCTTACCCTATGTACTAGATTTTCTATTATTATATCACATGACATGATTCTAGAAAGTCATGAAAACAAAGATACATAGAACTAAATGAAGTACTGTATTAGGTCATTGATTCTGACTTATTGACAACAATCTTTATGCATACTTAAGTGATGATAGAAGCAACATTACCAACTCCTGCTCACAAACTATTTGCATTATCACAGAATTTATTTTCCCTACCGAAACTCTGTTTTTCTCCATAATTATTTTACATAGCCTTTTGCAATATTTCAAAATCATTCTAGCAATGAGACAAAAAATATTTTGAGATCATTTAGCATTATGGAAACCTATATGTAAGGGCATGTGAGAAAAATTGCTATAATTCACATAAGATGAAAAATGTTGAAAATTTAGATACTGTTGATTTTAAAATAACATTTTGAAGCCACATTCTTAAAAATTGCTAGAAATGTGTGTATAATACTGCATTAAAGAAATATAATACTATAAACAAAGTGTGAAGGTTATGTATTTTATACTAGCAAAGCATTCAATAATAGTATCCATATTTTAATTTGTTCAAAAAATTTATTGAAAAATTATAGTGAGGAAAAAATATGACTTCCATTGTCTTATTCTCAAGTTAGAATCAACTAAAATTTGCAAAGTCAGCAGGGATTTATATGTAGTTCAAACTGTTATTGTCAATACTAATTAATTTTCTTGCCAATATATATTACCTGGGAAAAATATTTTTATATCCTATTAGAATTAAGCAAATAAAAGTTACTTTTAACACGTATAGTATTGCACTTAAAATCTTTGCTGTCACAAAATCTGAATAGAGATATGCATGCACTAGTTAGAAGAAAACAATTCACTGTAAAATTAATCTAAATGATTACATATTGGGAATGAAATATATCTTTTAGGAATGCAAATTGTTAATGAAAATTATATTGGGGTAAGCTTTTATTTAACAAATCTGGCTATTGAATGAAGTTTGCCCATTTAAAATATCGTATAATGTCTGTAGTGTCACAGTATAGGTGTATTTAATCCCAGTAAAATCTTTTATGCTGTAAGAAAATATAACTATGCAAAATAAAACTGACTTATGATTCATGAGTTAAGACTTTGTAAGAAATATCATTTATACCTAAATATGTATATCTTTATAGTAGTTCTAAATATTTTAATTGGCAACACTATTAATAATGATAACTAACAATTATTGAGTGTTTCCCATATTCTAAATACAGAGGAACAGCTTAAAGAATTACTGCTTTTAAAGATTTGTCATGGTTCCTTTGCATCAGAATAATTACAGGAATTTCTTTCATTTATACTATGTATTTATGAAATCTGATTATTTTACAATGATTTTAAGATACATAAATGTACATTTAATTTACTGTGTTTTACAACTTTATAGTGTTAAGAAAACACTAAAATCTACTTATTTGGCTTTTTATCTTCCTTGTTTGAAATTCAGAGAAGCCATCTAGTGTTTATAGGAATAATTCTGTCTTCCCAAATAATTATATGAGAAAAATACAGGCACTCCTAAACTCTGCTGTGTAGTTTACTGTGTGAAATTCATAATTCTTTCAGCTGTAGTTAAGAGATCTGGGAACCTTAAAAACTCATAACTAAAAATTATACTGTAAGTTGATTATTCATGTGTTTTAAGAAATACATATGCAGTTAAGGTCATTTTAACAGGGCCAATATATAGGATAAAATATAATATATGTTGCTTTTTTTGTTTGTTCGTTTTGTTTTATTTTTGCAGTTTTTGGCCAGGGCCAGGTTTGAACCTGCCACCTCCGGTATATGGTGCTGGTACCCTACTCCTTTGAGCCAAGGTGCCACCTGGAATAAATATATATTTTTAAACATATATTTCATTTTTTCTCCATTTCTAGGAGCGTTTCACAAGCCTATCAAAATAATTGCTTAAAACATAAAAAAGGTTTTTAAAAATCATCTTAATATGTTACCCATAAAAAGTGTTTGAAAATACCTGATGGCAGTTCTAGATACATGTCAGATCAAATAGTCTCTCCACTTCCTTTTAGAGAGGACAGATCAAGGTCCAGAAAAATGCAGTGCAAAATGACAGCTACTTAGATTTCTCAAGTCACAGCTCTGAGTGCCTTTCACATCAACACTTTGCCCAATGGTGAAAATAAAAGTGCAAAACGTGAAAACATGAGCCATTTCACCTTTTAGCAGAGTATAATGAAATTTGCTCTGAGTTTGATGAATTTACTCTGAATGTAGCAAAGTATGATGAAATTTAAAATTTCATAAACAAAGAAGTAAATTCTAGCTTCATTCTTACTGAGTTTTTGTTTTCTTATCACCATCCTTGAACAGCAGCCCAACTTACTTGCACACTCTACTACAAACAAATGAAAACGGATGGTTTGAGATGACTGTATTCTCAAATTGTAAATTATAAAGAACCTAGTCACCTTAATTTCCATGGCAGTCATTGTAATATCCATTTGCCAAACTTACTAAGTAGGAAACTATTAAAGAGTTAGAAAATACAAAATGATGCCTATGATATCTGTGCTCATTAGTATTTGTGTGTTTGCTACGTGTGTGCCGTGGCTGAATTATTCAGCAGACATTCATTCAGAGGAATTCTGCCCATCTGTTTGAGCCTATTTTAAACAAGATCATTGAAGAAAATGAACTTACGATAACATATGGTAACTGATCTCAGTATGGATTTTTCACTGCATTGATCAACTTGTAAAATTCTCTTGTGTAAATACAGTTTTCACAAGCCAAAGTTTTTCTTCTAATATAGATATTGTTGAGAAGAAAGCAAGAAAAATAATGCTTTTCCATTGCTGTAAGTCACTTGTGGTGTTCCCCGTCCTGCCTGGGATTGGACGACAAGAATGCTGCCTGTCTCCCTTCATAAGCATAAACAATTTTGTTTACTGTATTTTAAAGTGCTTTGCAATTAACTGTTTAAAGTGAAAGTTATAATTACATTAAACAGATTCAAACATATTTAATAGTGGAAGGCAGAAACTGCATTTAATAACCTTACAGAGGTAACCAGTCCTATGCAGGGAGACAATGGTGAAATTAAGCTTCTAATTCAGTAATACAGTTCCCAGCTTGTTTTACTTTTCTTCATGGCCTAATAGTTACTTTGTTAGAAAATTAGACAATGCTTAGTGTCAGAATATTTCACAATTCATATTGCGACTATTTTGTGTGTCATCGAATTTTCATAGGCAGGTTTTTCCACACTGCTCTTCATTACACAAATCTCTGTTGTATGCATAATTACAATGTTCACTATAATCTAAACATTCCCACCTTGACTAACAATTCTCTTTCTTTTGAAACCCAAAAGCCACAAAACTAAAAAAATTAAAAAAAAAAACCCTGAGATATTTAGATGGGACCTAAAACCTGAGAAGTGGAGTGTCTGAATAGTTTGTCCAAAAATTTTAAATATAATGAATATGATGAAGAAAGGTAATACATGAAGCAAAGAGTGACATCATTAGTTAGTATGGAAATTATGGAGAGATTCAGGACTTTTAAGTTTATAGTTATTTTTCTTTCTTTATTTATTTATTTTTATTGTTTCAGGTTAATTTGAAGATACAAAGAATTAGGTTACAATGTTGGCATTTGTTAGAGTCCCTCTTATAATTGTGTCCCAATAGGTGTGCCATACACCCCAACATTGTGGCAAACAAATGGGAGCACACCTATGTTCCCTCCTCCCGTCTCCCTCTCCTTCATTCCCCCACCTCCCCACCTTTAACAGATTTGAGTTTTTCTCTTGTGTGGGCATGTATTAAATCATCTACTGGCTTCACATTAGAATTGAGTGCATTGGATTATTGATCCTTCATTCTTTTGATACTTTACTAAGAAGAATGTGTGTGTTCCAAATGTCCAGGTCAATACAAAAGATGTAAACGCTCTACCTTTTTTTAATGTCTGCATTATAGTACTCCACGGTACACGTATACCACAGTTTGCTAATCCATTCTAGGGTGAGTGGGCATTTAGATTGTTTCCACATTTTTTCCTTAAGGATTTTTGTTTTGTTTAAATTTGTTATATTTTTATAACAAATTTTTTTTTTTTTACTTAAAATAAAAAAAATAAATTTTTTTTTATTTTTACTTTCTTCAATAATAAGGACTCCATTTTTGTTATGGTTTTTCTATCCCTTTTATTCTTTCTTTTCTATTTCTTTTTCTCTCTTTTTGTAAAAATTTTTCTACCTATCTTTTCCACATAAATTTCTCAAATAACAACTTTTTTTTTTACATCTTATATATACTTTTATTTTCAATTTATCTTTATACACTTTTATTATTATTACTATTACTTCTTTTTTTTTTTTATCTGTTTTATTCTTTGCCAATTTATATTCCATTTATGGGACAGAGCCTCACTGTGAGGCCTGGGCTGGGATGCCACACCATTGGCCTGGCTCACAGAGACCTTTGAAGGATGTTATTGATAGGTGTCCAGAGACCTATTGCTGGTTTCGACTTTTTTCCTTCCTATTTGGTAGAGGTGGGGTCTTATTTTTGCTCAGGCGGAAAGGAGCTTCTGACCTCATGGAACTTTCACAGCCAGACTGAGGCTGGGAATTGTGGGTGTGGGTCAAAGCACCCTTCTGAATACAACTATTACTCCTTTCTTTATCTCTCTTTAATTATTTATTTATTTATTTATTTATTTATTTATTTATTGTTGGGGATTCAGTGAGGGTACAATAAGCCAGGTTACACTGATTGCATTTGTTAGGTAAAGTCCCTTTTGCAATCCTGTCTTGCCCCCAAAAGGTGTGGCACACACCAAGGCCCCAACCTCCTCCCTCCTTCCCTCTCTCTGCTCTTCCTTTTCCCACCCCTCCCTCCTTCTTTCGCTCTCTGCTCTCCACTTCTCCCACCCCCACTGTGTCCTTAATTATCATTAATTGTCCTCATATCAAAATCGAGTACATAGGATTCATGCTTCTCCATTCTTGTGATGCTTTACTAAGAATAATGTCTTCCACTTCCATCCAGGTTAATACGAAGG
>CAUYPK010012832.1:0-21962 GCA_963574355.1 Loris lydekkerianus
TAGGTTGACTGAATGCAGAGTGATCTTACCCGTCTTTGGGTACTATGAATGTAATCCACCATGCAGCCTCTCCATATCCTGTCTTAGGTTGTCCCCGCTTTGGGAATCTTACCCATCATTGGTGCTATGGAGGGCAGTGAAGAATAATAGCTAGATTCTTGGTTAATGAGCCAGTGATATTGGACCTCGACCTGATTTAACTGCCTCTAACCTTGATAAAGTAGTGTTTGCCATGCTTTATTCTAGAGATAGCAATGTAATATTAGACAAAATACAATCACATCCTCAAAGACTTTCTCTCTGGCAAGGGACAAAAACTGATTAACTGGATCCAGCATGTGGCTCACACTGGTCATCTTAGCCCTCTGGGAGGCTGTGGTGGGAGGGTAACTTTAGCTCAGGAGTTCAGGACCAGCCTGAGCAAGAGCTAGATCCCATCTCTAATAAAATAGCAAAATCAGCTGAGTCCCAACTACTCAAGGAAGCTGAGGTAAGAGGATTGTTTGAACCCAAGAGTTTGAGGTTGCTGTGAGCTAGGCTGATGCCCTGGCACTCTACTCTCAGCAACACAATGAAAATCTGCCTCAAAAACTCAAAAGATCCAATTATTCAACTGACTATTCAAGTAAAATATAAGTTAGGTAACACCAAAAGAGTGCAATATATTTATTGAATTAGAGTTTTCAAACTGTCACTTGGCTTAAAAAGAATGAGATTTAAACTTAGAAACTGCTTATATTTAGTTCTTTAAGAATTTGGCCACAGCACAGTCTATTCTCAATGTGATACATAATATATATAAATATAAATTCCACCAATACTTTACATCAGTTATTAAGTTCTTCTTTCTCCTCCCAACTGTAGCCCTGCAAAAGAGCAACTTTTGAGTTTTATTTCATCTGCTCTCTTTCATTCCACCTTACTAGAATATGTTAATAAGCTCTGAAAAGCTCAGAGAAGTGCAACAGCAGAAATAGTGCTAAGAATATTGCTTCTCTGGATTTACTCTGAATTACTACTCTGCTAGTAGTAGCAAAAATCACTTTAGCACATACTATGTGTAGGACAGGTCAAATGTATTCACTAGTTAATTATTTCATTTTTATTTCAAAATATTAAGGGGGTACAAATGTTTTTGTTGCATGGCTTGATCAGGGCCATAATGTGCCCATCACCTGCATTACTTTGATTTAATTAGCTTCACAAGCCTATGACAAGGGTAGACTATCATCTCCATTTAGAGATAAGGAAAAAAGGTACAGACACCCTAAGTAATTTGCACAAAGACAGTAAGGGGCAGGGCTGGGTTCAAAACAAGCTTAAAAATAACTTGCTCTTAACCATTGACCATTCTATTTTTAAACAGCCAACTATTTCCTGGGGATGTGATTCTCAGTTATGTCAAATATAATTACAATGTGAAACACTCTTCTCCTTATAAACCATTCTATTCTAGTTTTGTTTTTATGTCCCTTTTGCATTAATATTGTTCAGTTTTGTTCTCTCTCTCCTGCTTTCTCTCTTAATTACACTTGCTAGAGGCAAGAACATTTTATTAGTCTTTTCAGATAATGTGCTAGAGGCAAGAACATTTTATTAGTCTTTTCAGATAATGAATTTTTATATTTGTTAATCTTTTGCAGTGTGTTTTGTTTAACCAATTTTTTCTCTCATCTATATTTTCTTTGTATTATGTCCCTACTCCCTCTAGGTTTTCTCTGTTTTTCCCCCTAATTTTTGATGTTAAATGTTTATTTCCTTAACACTTTTCCTTTTTGAAAAAAAATGAACATGCTACTTTACTTATTTCTTGGATATGATGCCAATAGCATAAGCAACAAAAGCAAATAGGACCACAACAAACTTAAAAACTTTTCTTTATCAAAAAACAAAAAACCCAGCATACCACATGAGGAAATATTTGCAAATCTTTTATCTGAGGAGAGGATAATATCTAGAATATATTTTCAAAACTCTTACAACTCAACCATAACAAAATTAAATCACCTGATTAAAAAATAGGCAAAGGACTCAAGCAGATATTTCTCCAAATATGATATGCAAATGCCAATAAGCATATGAAAAAGTGGTCAGCATCACTAATCATCAGACTAATATAATTGTCACTGCAATGACATATTACCTTACCCTTTAGGGAGGCTACTATTAAAAAATAGATAATAACAAGTGTTGGCAAGGATATGGAGAGATTGGAAGCCTGTGTGCTGTTGATGAAGTTGTACAATGGTGCAAATTCTATATAAACCAATATAGAAGTTTCTTAAAAAATTAAAAGTAGAACTACAATATAATCAGCAACGTCACTGTTAGGTATCTATTTAAAAGAATTGAAAGCAGGACCTCCAAAAAGGTTACAATAACCAAGAGGTAGAAAGAACCCAAATGTCCATCCACAGGTGAATGGATCAACAAAATGTGTGTATACATACATCATCCAGTCTTTAAAAAGTAAGAAAATCCTTTTATAATCTTGATAAAACTTGAAAGTACCATGCTTAGTGAAATAAGCCAGAGCAGTATACTTAGTCAAATAGGCCAGTGACAAAAAAGACAAGTAGTGTATGATTTCACTTATAGGAAGTATGTAAAGTAGTCAAATTTACAGAAACAGAAAGTAGAATGATGACTAAGAAGGGGCAAGGAAAAGGGAGTATTAGTGTTTAATAGTTAGAGAGTTTTCTTTTGCAAGACAAAAGGTTCTTGAGATTTGTTTCACAATAATGTAAATATAATAAACACTATTAAGTTATACACCTCAAAAGGTTAAGATGATAAATTTTTTTTTTTTTTACTATAAAAACCTCATTCATTTAACACTATTAGGTTTCATGTTAGTATAAGTACTATAGCAAAATTTTACAAAATTGATATGTCATTTATGTAATCATTCAGATTCTCAGTTGTAAATTATAATGAGGCTAATCACAGCAACTGTCTTTTAGGATTGTTGTAAAAAATAAATGGATAAACCACTGAGACATGTGTTGAACAAGTACATATTTAACTATGAGGATATTTATTTAAATTTGTTCTTGTTTGCCTCTTCCCATCCCTTACTTTTATTTTCCTTCTCCTCCTTGTCCTCTCTCTCTCTTTCTCTTTCCCTCTCTCTCTCTCCTCACCTCTGCCTCCCTCTCTCTCTCATTTTCTTAAATAATATTTAAATTAAGCTAGTTTTCTTTTTTTGTTTTTGCTCTCATTCTAGCAGCCCCTACTCATTTAAAAGGTATGGCCTATTTTCTCTTTTCTTAATTCTCACAGAAATATTAACACACCTACTTCACAAAGACTAAAGTTTGTTTATTTACTCTTATTCTAAATAACATAAGGGCTTTAGAATAATTTTGTTGCAATCATATCCTTTCTGGTTTACATATAATTATTATCTAATATGTTTTGCTTAATTTTCATGCTACTGTAAAATACTATTATTTCCTTATATATCCTTTTTATCATTTGTTTAGATTTATTCATATGTTTAACATTTCCTTTGCTTTCAAGACAGAAGAAACCTTTTGGGTTCATCTCTTGGTCACAAGATATTTCATGGTGGTATATATATATATAAATATGAAAATATATTTAACTCATTATTGAAATTTCATGGTGATATATATATATATATATATATATATATTTGAAAATATATTTAACTCATTATTGAAATACTGAGTTGCTAAGCATTGAATTCTGAGTTTTCATTTCTATTTTATTTCAAGACTTTAAAGATATTATTCTGGTGGCACCCATAGCACAGTGGGTAGGGCGCCAGCCACTTACATTGAAGTTGGTGGATTTGAACCCGCTCCGGCCTGCTAAAGATATTATTCCATTGCCTTTTGGCTTCCATCTTTACTAAAGAAATCAATTGCCAATCTAATTATTGAAATTGTTGATTGTTTTTAAGAAATTGCTTTTCTTTCTTCTTTTGAGTGATAGATATCATTTTCCAGATGTGATTTTTTCATTTATCATCCCGGTTTGAAATTTTTAGGGCTTCCTGAATCTAAGGATTCATGTCTTTCATTAATTCTGAATAAAATTTCCAACATTTTTCTTTCAAATATTTTCTTCCCCTTGTCTCTTTTATTTCCTTCTTGAATTCTTGTCACTTTTTCTTCCATATTGATAAATTTTCTTTAACATTTCCCTTCTCTGTCTGTCATAACATTCTTAGTAATTTCTTGTGATTGATGATGTGTTCACTAACTTTCTCTTCAATATACTTAACCCTTTGACTATGTTTCTAATTTTACTTAATATTTTTATTTATAGAATTTTATTAGTTTTTTAATGAATTTTCCTACTTATTTGTATAATCTCTCCTTATTAATATTTCTATCCTTTATTTTATAAAACATGTTATGCATAATTATTTGGTATATTATAAAAGATAATTTTAATACTAGAAGAAGATCACTCTCTAAAGTTGGTTGTTTGTAGAAATGATTGAGACATATATTGAGTAACATTTCCTCCAGGGATAAATTGCATTTGCTTTTACTATGTAATGAAGGGCACTATAGACTTGGGTCTCCTTTAAATTATATTTATTCAATTGTGTAATTTTAAATTATGCAAAGTTTATTGATTTAGGCACCACACCCACATGAGACCATGCAGAGTTCTTGTAATGGCAATCTTTCTTAATCTCTACCTAGAGCCAAAGATGAGAGGAACAATTTTCTTTGTAGTTTTTGTGTTTTAGTTCAGCACCTCACTAGTGGTACAGCATCTCTTGGACAAACTCCATTCAGAAAAATTTTCAATATGGCTTCTGGCATAGCTAAGTCCAAGGCTTTATCCCAAAATGCTCAGCTTCAAGAGAAAAGTATACCTAGAAAAATTAGAACCTCCTTATTTCTCTGAAATTCTATTATTTTGATTCTAGCAGTAGAACATTTTATTACTTTCTCACAGGTTATTAAACATTTTCATATGTTTATAGCAGGAGGTTTTCAGGGTCTCTAGTTTGACATATTGCCATTATAGAAGTCTATAATTGAAAAATACTTTCCATATTTAAGTACTACATTGGTCAGTTGTAAGTATTTTATTTAATTTATATCCATAACTTATCATTTTACTTTGTTTGTAACAATTTTGGTACAAGAAATAATAAGTTTAATATTCAAAAATTGTTTTATACAATTTGTGCTTTTGGTTCATTATTTTAAAAAGTCATTATCTATCACAAGTTTATAAAGATATTTCTCTGGATTTTTTTCATAAAGATAATTAACATTTTCTTCTTTATTTAGACTCTTATTCCAACTGGAAATGACTTCTATATCTGAGGTAAGGATATTATTTTTCCATATAAATAACCAATTACTCAAAACTCCATTTATTGAATTGTTCTTTTCCTTAGTCATAAGTTTTCATATATATATATAATATGAGTCTCTATTACAGATAAACTTTTGACTGATAACTAAATGTGCTTAATGATTCTGCCCAAGTTTTTATTATTTCTTCTTACATTGGTTTTAAACCTTTTAATTTTATTGGTAAATTACCTATCTCTTTGAAGTTATATTAGCATAAAATTTATAGTAGTTTGTTATGACTTTAAAATTTTTTATTGTTTCTAGAGTTATGGGAGTTCATTTAATTTTTGAACCCTAATATGTGGTCTTTCTGCGGTTCTATTCCCAAGAGTCTCATGCTCTACTGACAGAGCTAGCTGGGCACCAGTGGTGCCTATTTTTAGATTTGATCTAATGCTGCTGTGTGTTTGAAGCAAAGGAGGTACCTTCAAGTTTAAACTTAGAACACCATTTCAACTAGAGTTTACTGTTTAAAAAAATTATACATCTTTATTCTTGCTAGGAAAATGTCCTCTTAATTCTATCATTTGCATTCTTTGATTATTAGTGAAGATGAATGTTATCTTTCATGTAAATATCAATTATTTATACTTAACTTCTATGAATTGTCTGCTCAAAGTCTTCGTCTCTACCAGCACTGTATTTTTTATTAGCTTCCTTTCATTTTTCTCTTGAATTATATGAAATATTTATATAGTAAGTATATTAATCTTTTGTCACATTTGAGGTGATTATTTTCCTCAGATATTCACTTTTTCTTCTGTGTTTTCAAATGTACTTTGTACTTTTTAATTCGTATTTTATTCTTTGCCTGCATTGCACTCTCTATTTCCAAAGACTCTATAATCTTTATTTTATCTGCATATATATAATATATATATAGCACATATATAATATATATATCATGTGCCTATATGTGTATAATATGCATGTGTATGTGTACTATACACACACATTATGTATCTACCACTGATTTGGAAAATGTCAAGAAATCTATGAACTTCTGTCCACAGGCCATGGACTGTTTTAAAAGAATTTTAGGTGTCCTATAATCCGAGCTTTCTGGGATTTTCATTTAAAATTGCTTTGTGGGGGAAAATGTTAAGATGTATTAATAGCATCAAGACTTTTATGTAAATATATAATATGTGCTATGTATATATGTACATGTATACCAATTTGGTATGCCAATTAATTTTGCTGAAGCTGCTACCACAATAATTAAGAGTATTTTTAACATTAAAATAAAATTTTTCTAATGGGGAGACTGAACAAGGATTCTCACTTTCTAATCTTTTTTTTTTAAATTACAATGTAAGATGAACTGATTTTAATTGCAAAGAAAAAATGTCAGAAGTGACATTTCAACACATCAGTATACTAATGATCTCAGCTAAAAGAAACATAAAATCAACAAAGGCTACTGTCATCAGTTTTTTTAGGGCCTCACAACCAGAGGAATAAACAATTAATATGTTAAAATTATTCACTACTAACACATCATTATGATCCCTAAATATCAGCATAACCATGTTGATTGGACCCTGACAGAAATGGGCAAAGGTGCCATTTACTTAGCAGGGCAACATTATCAACAAGCTAATAAAGATGACATTCTAGAATGTCAACTTAGGAGCTGGAGATGGGGGGAGGGGAATGTGTATAAGACCAAAATGGAGCTGTCAAGCAAACTATGCCTCTGACATGGCCAGGAATCAGTTTGGTAAAATCAGTCATTAAACGTTACAAACCAGTCAATGTGTTTTATGTTTTCATTACCATCTAATCATCAACCATTCACCTTGGCTTCTGTAAGCATTCTTTCAGCGAGGCTGTCTCATAGAGGAAAGCCATCTATTGGGGTAGATGACACTTGATACTTTAGAGAATTCAAAGGAGGATGTTCTTCTCTCTTGATCCACAATTTAATTAAAACACAGTAGTGCTTAACCTTGAAATACTATGCCTTACATTTGTCTCACCATCTGCAATCAATCACATCAATAAAGTTAATTCAGAAGCTTCTAAAATATTTTGGTGAGTCAAAACCCTAGACTTTTTCCATATGAAAGTTTGAAATACAAAGAAATAAAATATATGTGTATATATGTGTATGTGTATACATGCACACACAGTACCAAAAATATGTATACGTATTTAAAGAAAGGAAAAAATTGCATCAAATTTGTAAGACTCAACTCATGTTTGACTTCTGCAATTTCAAGAGGTGCTCAATGTGACTTGTATTCATCTTTTGTTATTGGTTTATATTGAGTATTACAATTTTAACACAGTTTTTTTTCCTTTCTTAAAATGTGTATACTTTTTTGTGCCCTGTTTATAAATATATATGTACATAGGAGTGTGTACATGTATATATGTATATGTATATGTATATATGTGTATGTGTATGTGTGTGTATTTATATAACAGCATGCAAATTTTTATTGTTTGTACTTTCTTGCCCCCAAGTATTAGGTTAGACATTTGATGCAGAACCAAAAACTACATAGATGCATGAGTGCTTTGTTTAGAATACTACCTGACATAGTGGAAATTCTAACAAGGGATACTGAAGGCCATGCTCTTACTTTTACAAACCTTATTAGCCGTTTGTGTCAGCAGAAATTGTTATCCGCATCAATTGCTATTCTTTTAAGTAAGTTGTCCATTTATTTATTTATTAAGTAAGTATTACAAGTCGGGCACTACACAGAATGCTGAAGATACTGTGATTAATATAAAGAGACATCATTTCCGCTCTCCTAAGTTTACAGGCTATGGGAACACAGTCATAAATCAAATACATAATAATGAGTATGTAATTACAAATAGAGATGAATGTGCTGAAGGAAAGGAGTGAGTTTGGGGGAGAGAATGAAATAAGGAGGTCAAGACTGGAAAGTTAGGGAGGGCTTGCCTAGTGATATGAAGCTTGGGCTGGAGTTGAGGGAGAGGAGAGAAGTTGGGGAGGAAAAGTGCATTCCAGCTGGGGCATGTAGTGAATGCAAAGGCCTTTAATCACAGGAAGCCCGAAACTACTCTCCTTCCTCTTCCTACCCAGCCTCTGAGGAGTGGTAGATGATAGCCTACAGAATCTTTCCAGTGCTGTGGCCCTGCTATTGACAGGTCTAAATCAAGTATAAAGGTCAATCCAGTAAAAAAAAAAATTCTAGTTGGACCGAACCCACAAATGAGTTGTGATGTGCCCGGGGACACGATGGCTAGAACACCTCTCCTCAATTTACCAGGGAGACCTGAATTTGGGGTTTCTCCGATAGGAACCAACTTTTACTTAACAACTAAGTAATAACATGCATCAATTTATGGGCACTTATGTTGATTCCTTATCTTTGCAATTGTGAATTGTGCTGTGACAAACATTTGGGTTCAAGTGCCTTTTGGATATAAGGACTTCTTTTCCTTTGGGTAGGTACCCAATAGTGGATTGCTAAATTGGATGGTGGGTCTGGTTTTAGTTCTTTGAGGAACTGGTGTACTGTGTTCCATAGAGGTTGTACTAATTTGCAGTCATATCAACTGTATAGAAGCATCCCTGTTACACAACATCCATGCAAACATCTCTTTTTTGATTTTTTTAATAATGGCTCTTCTAATGGGGTAAGGTGGTATCTTATTGTGATTTTAATTTTCATTTTCCTGATTATTAGTTATACTAGGCTTTTTTTTTTATTGGTTGACCATTTGTCTATTTCTTTTGAGAAGAATTTTTTCATGGTTTTTGTCCACTTTTTAATAGATTGTTTGAGTTCTTTGTGGATTCTGGATGTTAGTCCTTTGTCAGATGTATAGTTTGTGAATATTTCACCCATTCTCTAGGTTGTCTTTTTACACTGTTGATTATTTCCTTTGCTGTGCAGAAACTTTTTAATTTAATTAAGTCCTATTTAATTGTTGCTGTATCTGCCTTTGGGATATTATCATAAATTATTTGACTATGCTGATGTCTGGAAGAGTTTCCCCTATGTTTTCTTCCAGAATTTTTATAGTTTCAGTTCTTTCATGTAAGTCTTTAATCCATATTGAGTTAATACTTGTATAAGGTGAAAAATAGGGAGACTGTTTCATTCTTCTGCATGTGACTATCCAGTTTTCCTTGAAAAAATACAACACTCAATTTATACAAAACATTTCTTGAAAAAATACAACACTCAATTTATAAAAATTAATAGAATTTATCTGCATCAGTAGAAATTAGATATCCATGCTCTTTCTAATATGGTTTGATAATACTGTGCTCAAGCCCTTACTAAGGGCAGAGTATAATTTCTTATAAAGTGATATAGGCCTTGGTTATGTGACTTGTTTTAACCAATGGCTTATTAGGGGACTGAATGAGAACAGAAGCTTTACATGGTTCTATTTAATTCTCTTCACTCCTGCTAGTTATAAAGAGAACACTATTCTTTGGGCAGCCAATGTCCCCAGAAGAATAAAGAGATGTTCTACATATAGAGCAAACCTGCATCCCAGCAAGTCCAGCTGATCTTAGCCAAGTTCTCAGATCCCTAACCAACCTACAGATTCTTGAGAAAAAATAGACATGGTCAGCCACTGAGTTTTGGATTGGTTTGGTATACTGCAATACTGTGCCAATATTTAACTAATAAAACCAATGACATGTAATTTGAAATACAACCAAAAATAAAACTTAAATATTTATTATCCTGAGTCACTAATTCTGAGATTAATACTTAGCATTATTGCGGTAATAGTTAATTAAGATAGACTACAATAACAAATTGAAAATATAATAAAAAATGGCTTTCCTAACCACATTAGCAACCAAAAGCTATATTCCTAGATATAAAATGTAATGATATAAAATACCTAGGAATTATCCTAACAAAGAATACACAAAACTCTGTCGTGTAATTTCTGTCATGTAATGCTAACTCTATCGTGGAACGCAGAAGATAATGTAAAAAAAAGGAAGGAAGTTGCAAAAATTTACATTAAAAATGCATGCTCTTGTTTTATAAGAGCACCACTAAAGAAAATAATTTCTGTAAATCATATTAGAATGTGAGCTTATGGGTGGAGGAATGCAAATAAGTGTCAGAAAAGGATGGATGATCAATTGATGATGAATGTCACAAACCAAGGAATATATTGCCTCAAGCTTCTATATCTAAGATCTAGAAAAAAAGAACTGAATGAAAGGCATCTAGAGTACTCAGAGAATATTGAATACAAAGAAGAAGCTATTGGGATACGATGTACATGTACAGAGCAATACACTATATGTCTCTCAAGGGAAAGAGAAATTAAGCTTTGTTTGTGAGCAAGGGAGCAGCAACACATTTTTTCCCCCTTACAACTTCTCATTCTATCTTTTTACATATGATTATCTGTGGCTGGCTTTTCAGACACCTGGCTCTCTTCAAGAAAGAAGCATCAACAATTTTGACATCTGTGCATATGGGTAATCATCATAATCAGCTGAATCTGTGTGAATGGTCGTTGAGGGTTGCAGGGCCTCCTTTATACCTAACGTTGGATTGCATGGTGCACAAATGCCCCACAAGGCTGCTCCGGGGGAAAAGATATGTGATATCTCCTTTAAAGTTGGAAAGAGATGAGAAGACAGGCAGCCAAGAGGAGTGTGGGGAAATTTCCTTCCAATTCAGCTTTTCTCAATGCCTGCTCTTGCCAGGCTACACCATACAGTGATGCAGGAATGCCTGTTCTTTCAGGACATTCAAGAAGGGGCCTCTACAACATAAGTGCTCTGTAAATAAGGGTATATGAATTGTGGAATTCTGATCGCAGTTCCTGCCTTTCCCAGAGAATCTCCTCATATTTATCTTGAAACAACAGATACTTTCTCTGAAAATCTAGATATTAACAACACATGCAATTTAATGTGTGCACTGTCCACTTAGCCCAATGCTAGGCAGTCCGCTTATAGTGAATCTCCTCATAACAATCCTATGTTTTCTTCCTGAAGGGTAAACCAAGTCTTAAGAAGGTATATAATTTATTCAAGACACACAACTAATTCAGAAATGAGACCTGCTTGAATCCAAAGACCTCAGTCTTTTGGCTGCGGAGTCTTACCACAGTTTGCGTAACTGGTAAATGACAGAACCTTGATGTAAAGTGAGTCTTGACTCCACCATTTTGGTTTCCACCACTCAAGAGATTAGGGTTAGGTGAGGTCATGAGAATGAAGCCTGCATTATGGAGTGAGTACTTTTAGAAAAGGAGGCACAGGGAACCTGCTTTCTCTCTCTCTCTCTCCCCTGTGAAGATATAGCAGGAAGGCAACCATCTGCAACCCAGGAAGGGGCTGTTATCAGGAGCTGACCATGGTGGCACCTGTACCTCAGGCTTCCCAATCTCTGGATCTAGGAAAATTAGGTTAATGTTGTTTAACCCACCTAATCTATAGCATTTTTGTCATAGCAGCCCTAAGTGACTAAGAAAAGAGGCTGAAATCTGTGCTATGCCTTGTGAGGCACTCAAGGGCAGGGGCAGGATACTAGAAGCAGATTATAGCATAATCCCATGATATAGACAGATGGTGTGAGGGAATAGATTATCTGGAGTTAGAAAAATGAATACAAATACTCTAACACAAGGTGTGACAATTAAGTTCAAGAATTCATCCTACAAAAATGCTGTATACCTCATTGCTAAATATCATTACAGTCACCTTTGAAGTACTCTCATTGGGAAAATGTGCCTGACACTAGTGCCCAGTCCACTTTTCAAAATGATTTTGAAACTCTTTTTCTGGAATGCTCATTAGAACTACCATTGACTGTCATCAAAGTGTCTTCCTTTCAACAGGTCTTTTATCTCTGAGTAAAGAAAAAAGCCACTGGGGCCAGATCAGGTGAGTATGAAGAGTGTTCCAATACAGTTATTCATTTACTGGCTAAAAACTCCCTCACAGACAGGGCCATGTGAGCAGTGTTATGATGGAAGAGCCATGAGTTGGCAAAAAGTTCAGGTCATTTTCAGTTGAGATTTACCTATCTATTTCTCTACCAATGTTTATTTGGTCTGCTATGATTCTCACAGTCTGCTGATGATTTTATTCCACAATTTGATGAATTTTTGCAATATTTTGTCACCTTTGCTTGTTACTGGCTGCCCTGGCCTCTCTTCACCTATGACACTTTCTCTCCCCACAGGAAAAAAGAAATTTAATCCATTTGTACACTGCCGTTTTTTTATGGGCATTATCCCCATAAACTTGAATTAACATGTTCCTGATTTCACTTCTGTTGTTTTCAAGTTTAAGAAAAAATTTAATGTTTGTTCCTTGCTCTAATTTAAGTTCTGACATTCTCACGATGGTCCATATAAACACACAACAACAATTATGAACACCACTCAGCAAGACACCACCACACATTAAGACAAACACAGCCATGAGACATCGATATGCCAAGGTTATGAAATCTTACTGAGTTGTTTGTACAGTGCTACATACATATGCACACAGTGGCAAGTTCACAAACTTAATTGTCAGAGCTCATATTAGAGTCTCTAAGCTTCAGTTTCTTTATCTGTACAAGGGAAATAAATACCTTTACCTATCTCACAGTGTTTTTGTGAGGATTACATGGAATAATACAACTAAATGCGTGGAACAGTGCCAGGCATATCATAAGCACTTAATGAATAATAACTATCATTATAATGCTATTATTGTCTGAGTTCTTACTTTTAAGGTATCATGCAGATGAATAAGGGAGGTGGTAACAGCTAATAATGTTACCCAAATCACAATCGTCTCACATCAAATTAAGAAATGAAGCAGAATTATATCAATTCCAAAAGAAGTGTATTTCTCTCAAATTAAACATGTACTTTAAAGGTCTGTCTCCAAGAAACTAGTTTAAAATTATCTAATGAAAGCCTAAACTATGTCTCTATTATATAAATCCTTAAACCTCTTCTTAAGCTGAGAGAGTCATGGCTGTGTCCAGTCACTGCGGGTACACTGGGTCTTCACAACAGTCCTTTGGGAAGTTCTATCCACACTACTTTTGTGTGATCTGAAAAACGTCACTGGATGCCATTTTCTCAATCAAATCAACTGCTAAACTGGATAAAACCAGCTCCTCACAGAAACCCAGATGCTGCCTCTAACTTAAACTGTGCTCAGTGAGAACATCTTTCCCCCTCTGCAATCAAGGAAATAGCAGTTGATATCTTAATTGCAATGATCTGGCAGGAAAAGCACACACCTGTTGACAGATTGGCTCAAAACAGTTTTAGAAGAAAATTTTGAAAGTAAGATAAGATTCTCCTCAGGTCTGCACTACTTCAGACAGGCTACCCAAAGAAAGGCCCAGTGCCCCAATTTCATAGGATGCTTTCAACCAAGTACAGGTACAAATCCACCTTTCCTCCTGACTGATGTGTGTCCATCACCTACTCAGATCATACTAGAACAGAGAACCCCACAAAGATCTGCCAGAAATCATCTCACCGGGACAAGAGTTCCAGTTTTGAATAATGTCTGGCTAATGTATTTATAAAAGATGTTGGAGATTTTCAACCTTGGCAAATGATATATGTTTATAAATCCATTCTTAAGTAGACACATATTGTAAACAGGCAGGTCAGCTTAACGGGGATGTCCTGTAAAATGTCTACAATAAATATACAATTAAAGAATAAGCCTTGATGGCTTTTCTAGATAAAATTTTGTTGTAACTATCTTTAAATCCTAGAGCTCATGTCTGTATGTTGAAGCTTCTTCTGACCTCAGTAGAATTAGAGTATTCCCTGACTCCAACCCCAACCATTTATCTCATTCTGCTTTTTCTTGTTTCCCAAAGTCTTATTTGGCCAGCTCTCCCTACATGTGTTCAGCTTTGCAATAATTTATTTCATGTGCTCCTTCTGCTTATTTCAATTTGGCATCTGTTCCTATCATTCCCATATGTTAGCAGGTTACTTTGAATTCAGTTGTCTTATATAGGCCCCCAAGATAAGCATGATTTTTCTACTGGGGAAAAAGTTTATAGAAAAATAATCTCAATATTGGAATGAGCTTATTAATTACAAAAAAAAAAAGGCTCATGTCTAATGGATTCTTAATTCCTGTACAAATGACACTTGAGAAACTTCTCCAATAAGCTCTCATGTATCAACTCCTATTTCTCATTCAAATCTTCTGTTTCTTTTTGTTCAACCCAACTCTCTCTTCGGAGGAGTGATGATGCTGAGTGCTTCATAAACACTATGGGTATAAAGTGGAACCATATGCTACTCAGAAGCCTTTATTACCAAATTATATAGATCATTCTAACACCATGTTTTATACTTATAAATTCCAGAGCCAGCTACACTTATTCATATTTTTCCTCTTATTGAGGACTACTGTTCAACTATTTGAACAAGTAAGGAAATGTTTTAAAATACCTTTTCTTTAAAAAAGGTGTACTTCTTAAAAACTACTCAGAATTTAAATACAGAAATGTGTTAAAAATTAAAATCAAACAAATACAAAACTGTGCTACTTTTACCAAAGTTCATTGGAAAAGTGATGGTCAGAAGACTTAGGTCCCATAAAAAATATAAAACTTGCAATCAATGATGCATTTGGGTCACTGATACAAAAACCCGAGGCTGTGTCAATATATAATAAGAACACCTGGGTGAAAGGTGAAACTGGCAAATATTATGCTACTTCAGTAGTTGATACTGAGTACAACTGCTCACCTTACAATGGGGGATACTTTCAGAAAAACTGACTGTAAACTGAATCTATTGTAAGTCCAAAGTGTTATCAACTTAGGAAATTTGGACGTAGGATACATTCATCTGGATGAAGTGCCATTCATTGTAAGTTGAGGAGGTACTGCATGCTTAGTGCTTTCACACCATCATAAAATCAAAAAATCATGTCAAACCATTGTAAGTCAGGGACCGTGTGTAGTCACATTTCAGATAGAAATGTTTATCTCTTAGCTAATCATTTTGTTTTTCCACATCCACAAAGGTAAGCATATATAACATTTCGTATGAAGCACTTTTCAAATGTTTTGTTTCCCTTAGCAGCTGTCTTAACAAGGTTGCTTATTTCCATGAAAGGAAGCAAATGAAGCTAATAGAAATGGTTAGGTTGGAGCTGGGCACGGTGACTCATGCCTGTAATTCCAGCATTCTGGGAGCTGAGGCAGGTAGATCACTTGAGCTCAGGAGTTCCAGACCAGCCTGAGCAAGAGACCCTGTCTCCACTGAAAAATAGAAAAACTATTATAGCTGGCGTTGTGGCAGGTGCCTGTAGTCCCAACTACTTGGGAGGCTGAGGCAAGAGTATCACTTGAGCCCATGAGTTTGAGGTTGCCTGGGCACTCTACCCAGGGCCACAGAGTGAGACTCTGTTTCAAATTAAAAAAAAAAAAAAAAAAAGGTTAGGTTTGATTTCCTCATATCTAAGACCAATGACTGATATGGCTCTACCCTGGTTTGTCACTGTAGCACTCCAAGATAATCTTAATTGCAAGATGACAGATAATGGGTATTTGGCACTGCTCTCCAAAGCAAAGTTGTAGTTTTGCTTTGTGGATGGGGAGCTTTGCAACCATTTTGATTTCAACATGTTAGCTTGTTCACACCTTGACAATAGCAGACAAACTTTGCATTTGGGTTTTCTGTGTTGCTTGTGAATAGTCACTGAAACTGACCTGCTTTTTAATGCAAACATGATGCAGACTGCAGCCAGACAATGGAAAGTCTATTTGCAACCTGACCAGGGCTTGATGCAGTCTTTCCCAGTGGGTATCTATCATTTCACCTGCTGCTGAAGAATTCATTGTAGAATTTTCATTTTTCAGCTGTTTGTTAAAACCACATACCAAGTCAAATTTAATTAGTTCTATTCATCCGGCAGATGGTACGGTATTCTAGAATAAAGTATAAGTTCCTTTACTTAATTGAGTAATGCATTTCATATGATCTCTTTTACAAATTTCAAAACCGATTCTCTTCAAACAGGCCTGCACATTACTTGGATACAGGCCCAAACAGGTTAAAATTGATTTAATACTTTCCCCCCAAAGACCATTATGTAAATATAAGCAAGTCTGCCCTGAGTGGCTTATTTTAATGTCTGCTTCTACATAAATTACATCTGCATCTGGGAGAAAGGAGTGGGAGTAAATTCAAATTATGGGGAAACAAGTTTATGAAACTTTGAATGCAACATGCTATGTCATATTTAAATAAATCCAAATTGTGTCACACTGGGAGAAATCAATGTCCATTATCAGTATGTTGAAACCAAGTCTTTGATAACATAAAGAGATTCCTCATCAATATGTCGAATGACCAATTCACCTGAATGTTAGAGTTGGGGAAGGAGTGTGTATATGTCCTGTAGCACCCAAGCACAATTTGTGAACAACATGGGACTAAATGGAATATTGCACCATTGGTAGATCTTCAGCTATTGCTACTTTTTGACACTTAAAACTCAAAAGGGATTTCATCTCTTCCCTAAACATTGTGTCAGTGTTTCAGAGACATTTGCCCATTTTTTCTTCTGGTAGAATGTGGACTGTGCAGAATTTCCTAGCTTCAAACAGCTCATTAAAGGTTACTGAGTGAGTGCTAGAACTGGAAGAGATTTTCTTTTATTACAGAGGTAACACATATTCTGCACATAGGAGGTCTGCCAATTAAATTTACAAACTCATCCTAGAAAAAGTGCTACATACCTCATTGGTGAATATCACTATGGTCATCTTTGATCTACTCCCCTTGGGAAGCTATGCACCAACACCAGTGCCTGGTATACCCTTCAGTACAATTTTGGAACTCTTTCTGGAATGCCCACCAGAGCTGCCCTTGTATTATCCTTGAATGTCATCAAAATGTCTTCCTTTCAGCAGTTCCTTTATCTTTAGGCAAAGAAAAAAGTCATTGGGGGCTGGATCAGGTGAGTAAGGAGGGTGTTCCAATAGTTGTTTACTGTGTAAGAAGTTCCTCACAGACAGCGGCATGTGAGCTCTTTGCTTTTGTTCATTGGTGACCTCCTTCAGGACCATTTTTGTACACACCTTTCTCAGGCCAAGATTTTCATTTAAGATTCCCCTGTTCCTATGTTGATATTTGCTTGGTCTGCTAGGCTTCTCACAGTCAGCTGGTGATTTTGACATACAAATAGAGAAATTTATGCAATATTTTTGTCAAGTCTTCTTGTTACTGGCTGTCGTGAGCTCTCTTCAGTGATGCTTTGTCTCCCTATGGAAAAATGTTTAATGCATTTGTACACTGCCATTTTCCTCTTGACATTATGCCCATAAATTTTGACTAACTTATCCCCGACTTCACTTCTACTCTTGCCAAGTTTAACAAGAAATTTAATGTTTGTTATTATTCTAATTCAAGTTCTGACATTCTCGCAATGGCACACAAACGCACACAACAACAATGAATGCTGCTCAGCAAGACACTGCCACACACCAACCCGAACACAGCTGTGAGACACTGATACACCCAGGTTATAAAACCTTCTTGAGTTATTTATAAAGTGCTGCCAATGAAAACACACAGTGGCAAGTTTGCAAATTAATTGTTAGACCTTGTAAGTGTTGATTTGGTTCCAATTTATGACTGAGGAATGTGGTGTTTGTTTTTCTATTCTTGTGATAGATACTTCACTTAGGAGACTATTCTCCAATGCCATCCAGGTTGTTACAAAAGATAATTTGCATATGTTGAACTCACCTTGTATCTCTGGGATAAAGCCTATTTGGTCATAATGGATAATTTTTTGTTGTGCAGCTGGATTTGGTTTGCTAAGATTTTATTGAGAATTTTTGCATCTATACTCATATAATTTTCTTTTTATGTGTGTCCTTTACTGGCTTTGGTATCAAAGTGATATTTTCTTTGTAGAATGAATTGAGGAGAGTTCCTTCCTTCTTGATGTTATAGAATAATTTCTGCAATATAGGTTCAAGTTATTCTTTGTAATTTAGGTAAAATTTGGGTATGAAACTATCTTGTCTTTTATTTATTTATTTTTTTCTGCTATTTTTAGAAGATTTTTTTATTGTTGCTTTAATCTCGGTGCTTGATATTGATCTGTTCAGGAGTTCTATTTCCTTCTGATTGAGTCTAGGGAGGTAGTGTGATTCCAATAATTTGTCTATTCCATCCACATTTACAAGTTTAGGAGCTTGCAGATTCTATAGTATTCAGTGGTGATGTTTTATATTTCCATGGTATCAGTTGTGACTTCTCCTTTTTTATTTTTGATTGAGATTATTAGAGTACTTACTCTTGTCAATGTTGTTTATCTTTTCAAGTCTCTTCTTTTTAGAATCTATCTCTAAACACTGTTGCATTGGGAATTAATTTTTCAATACATGAACTTTGGAAGACAGATTCAAGTCATAGCATATGCATTACACTGAAAGAATCATTTTCTTTTTTAAATGAAAAGCCAAAATACTAGATGATTCATACTGCTAGGAAAATATTTCTATAGGCATATTCATCTATAAATATACATTCATCTTCAAAAGTATGTTTTAATAAGAAAGAATGTTGGTTCATTTATTTTATGATGTTTCTTAGCAAATGATCTCCAGAGAATTTTTTTTTTCCTACTGATATCTATAGGGCCCATTCCAGACAAGCATGCGTCATAGGAAAAGTTTTTCTACACATAGGACCTATCAATCTCGCAACAAGCCAAGTAGATGGTATGATTGTGCTATGACTGACAAGATTCTAAGGAGGGAGCCCATGAACTTTCCTACACTGGTAATGTAAATCATACCATTAGACCTTCATCCTTTCGACAAGGCTTTTATCTGTCTGTTACAATGCAGACAGCCTTGTTCTGGAGGAAATTATTTACTGTGTTCTTTCTCAGGAAACAACATTTCAGTTGAGGAGGAGTTAAAAAGCATTCCACAGAGTCTGAGAAGATATGTTTATACATATGATGTTTGACAGTTAAGTTCAAAACTCATCCTAGAAAAAGTGCTACATATGTCCTTGCTGAATATCACTATGGTCACCTTTGAAGTATTCCCCTTGGGAAGCTATGCACTAATGTTGGCACCTAGTCCCCCTTCAAAGAAATTTTGAAACTCGTTTTCTGGAATGCCCACCAGAGCTGCCCTAATGATCCTTAATGTCCTTAATGTAAAAAAAATTTCTGACATTAAAAATTTACTTTATATTTGGGCAAAAAAAAAAAAAAAAAAAAAAAGCCATTGGAAGACAGATCCAGTGAGTATGGAGGGTGTTCCAATACAATTATTTGTTTACTGGCTAAAATGTCTCTCACAGACAGTGTTGGGTGAGCTCTTTGCTTTGTTCATTGGTGAGCTCCTTCAGGACCATGCCAAGATTTTCAGTTAAAGCTTTTCTGGTTTTTTTCTATCAGTGTTTACTTTGCCTGCTATGCTTCTCACAGCCAATGCTTTTGATGCACAATTGATGAATTTTGCAATGTTTTCATCAGTGCTGCTCGTTACTGGCTGCCCTGACCTTTCTTCATCAGTGACACATTCTCTCCCCACAGAAAAAAAATGTTTAATCTATTTGTACACTGCCATTTTCTTCATGGAATTATTCCCATAAACTTGGACTAACATGTCCCTTATTTCATTTCTAGTCTTTCCAAGTTTAACAAGAAATTTAATGTTTGTTCTGAGCTCCTACATTCTCCGGATGGCACACTGAAGAACACAACAATAATAAACACCACTCAGCAAGATAGCTCCACACATTGACATGACCATGTCCGTGAGACGGCAATATACCAAGCTCATGAAATGTTACCAAGCTGTTTGTACAGTGCTGCCAATGTAAACATTGGGTGGCAAGGTCGCGAACTTAATTGTCAAACATCATATATTCAATAAATGCCTATATATGCTAAAAATCATTAAGGAAAATGTAGACCCTCCAGTAGAAAAATTAACAAATGACCTCAACATACATTTACAAGACTGGATGCTCCAGTAATGCCTAATACAGCTTAAGAGGAAACTTGTTTTCAAGTAAATAACTGAGTGCCCCCCCCAAAAAAAATCACAAAAATAATTACATAAATACAAAATATTCAGCACTTGACAAGTTAAAATTCACACTATTATTCAGTTAATTATTACCAAGTGTGCAAAGACTCAGAAAAGTATGATATGGAACGAAGAAAAATATAAATCAATAGAAACAGATCTAAAATAACACAGATTGTAGTAAATGAAAATATTAAAATAGCTATTATGACTATATTCCATAGGCTTGAGAAGGCAGGTGAAAATACAAATACATTAAACAGACAGATACAATAAAATGACATGATACAATAAAAATGACCAACATGGAAATTCTAAAATTCTCGAGATAAAAGTAAAATTTCAAGAATGAAAAATAATCTAGATGAGATTAATGCCAGATTAGATGTCACTGGAAAAAAAATTAGTAAACTTGAAACCATGGCAATAAACTATGCAAAATTAAATGCACAAGCAATATTTTAAAAACCAATAGAGCATCAATAATCTATAGGAAAGCATCAATAATCTACAGGATAGCTTTGAATAGCCTAACATCTGTGTAACTGGCATTCCTGACAGAAAGGAGAAGCCAGAAAAAAAAAATATTTAAAGAACTATTGGCCAAAAATATTTTACCTTGATAATGATAATAAACCTACAGTTTCAAGAAGTACAACAAATTCCAACACAAGAAATAGGAAGAACTCACCAAGACAGCTTGCTGTGACTCCTCCAACCCAGGATGTATCCCTGACGTCCCTGTACATTTAAGTCAGTGATTTTCCACTAGTGTGCCGTGACACACTGGTGTGCCGGGAGAGGATCTTAGGTGTGTCACCAACACTTTTAAAGACCATTAATTAAATTATTTTTGAAAGAAGTTCTAAACACAGTACGTTTATATTTTTTTAATTCTTTTTTTTTTGATCAACATAATTTAAATGTGAAGGTTGAAAAATGCTCATCTAAGTAGACTATTTAGCCTCAAAGCCCATATGTTCATACTCTCATTTTTATAAGATATTCAAGCTATACAAGATGTCGCTCAACTTAGTATTTCCTTTAATAAACACCCCACAAATTATGGAGGACATCCTGAAGAACATTTCAAATCCCTAAAGAAAGTTTAACTGTGAACCACTTAAAATTGGTAAAAAATACAATGAGAAGAAGAATTTGTAAATCCTAAATTTAAATGAAGATTTCCTAATGAGGACAATGAAAATATTTATTTATTTATTTATTTATTTTTGATTGTGAACTGTATTTTTTTTTTTTTTCCAGTTTTTGGCCAGGGCTGGGTTTGAACCTGCCACCTCCAGCATATGGAGCTGGCACCCTACTCTTCTGAGCCACAGACACCACCCTGTATTTTTTTTTTTTATTGTTAAATCATAGCTGTGTACATTAGTGCAATCACCTGTACCCATTCTAAGATGCACCATAGATGTGGCCTCACCCATTACCCTCCCTCCATCAAAATCTCCCCCCTCCCTTCCCCTTCCTTGGCCCTTTCCCCATAGTCTTGTGTGATAGTTGGGTTATAGCCTTCATGTGAAAGCTATAATTTAGCTTCATAGTAGGGCTGAGTACATTG
>CAUYPK010012834.1:0-21588 GCA_963574355.1 Loris lydekkerianus
CGTTCAAAGGCTTTATCTTCAATGTCAGATATCCTTTCTTCAGCTTGCTCCATTCTGTTGCTGAGGGATTCTACTGTATTTTTCATATCTTTGAAGGCTGCAAGTTCTTGCTTCAGTGTGTCTAAGTCTCTAGTCGTTTTATCTTTAAATTCGCTAAATTCTTGAGACAACTTTTGAATTTCTCCTCGAATTCCTAATTCCATTTTATTAATCTTGTCTGCAATGCAAATTCTGAATTCGACCTCTGACATCTCGGCCAATTGTTTATGACTGTGATCTTCAATTGCCTCGGCCGTATCTTTTCTTGGGGGGGTTGATCTATTCTGGTTATTCATGTTACCAGAGTTCTTCCGTTGATTCCGCCCCCTGGTTATTTTACTTCTTTTGTTTTTCCCCCTGGGGCTTTATCAAGGGCCTGTAGGGTGTTGCGGCCTGGAAAACTGGAGCCCTGTCTGGTGTGGTGGGGCTCAGTGGTTCTGTCTTGTTTTAGCTGTTTTCTGTTCGACCCTAGTGTAACATTGAATCTGGGTTGAAGTCTCAGCTGCAGGGAAAAACCAGTGGTTAAGTCACCCCTCCTGCCCCCCTCTGGCACCAATTAGAAAAGGAAAATCAAACCTTCCTATAACTGCACCCCCAGGGCACCGCCTGTAAAGTCCTCAGTCTGTTGGTTCAGTTCTGAAGGTCTAAATCAATTGTCTCAATCGGCACCTGTCTTGGGTGGGAGAGTTCAAGAGGTCTCTGGGATCTGGATCACAGGGGTCTGGTGACTGCTCTAATATTGCTTGCTCCAGTGCTGGGTGGAGTCAGGAGGAGCCACCCAGCAAATAGATCCGTCTGTGAAGTTTGATGCCTCCTGCCCACCTTGCAGCTCTGTCACACGCAGTTACTGCTAGCCCCACAGAGCTGTTACCCAATCAGTTGTCTGCAGTTAGCAGATACTCCAGAGGTTTGTAGCTGCCTGAATCACAGGATAGCCTGTGTCTGCTCATCCAGGCTGCTGATCTCTATCTTTATCGTGCAGGAGGTGGTGAGGCCTGTCAACTTCGGGCACTTGATGGAGGCTGGAGGTGTTCACTCAGTTCCAGCCCCACCCTTAGTTTATGTTACTGGGTGAACGGAACAACCCTGTGGGAGTTTGTTTCTGACCCTGCTAGATTCCGCTGCAGAGGAGAGGCTGATTTGAGTTCCCAGAACCAGTGCCTCAGGCCCTGTCTTTACTCCTGCGGGTTTGTATTCGCAGCATGATTAGTTGTCAGCTGTAGCCTCTTGGCCTCCTTTGTCTATAGGCTGGTGATCCCCCAAGGGCCAGGTGCGTCTTAGGCTTAGTAAAGTGGTCCTCTGGATCAGCCCCACCCTGGGAGTTTCCCAGCTCTGCGGGTGCATTTTCTAGTTTCCATGTTCCATCCAGGTCAGTACTGTCTCAGGCAAACCTTTTTCTCATGGGGCCTGTGTTTCAGTTCCTGGTCTGTTCTGTGGTGTTTGCTGTCTCAGAAGATGCTTGGCCTCATCTGGTTGCCCAGGGAGACAGGAGGAGTGGCTATGGAATATCTGGGGGTGGGCCTTGTTATTACTGAGGATTCGTGTTGCTCTACACCTTGGGGCACTACCGCACCGGTGTGATTCTGTCTTAGCCAACAGTCATCTCCTCTCTCCTGTGCTGCAGAATCAGCACTGGCCAGCTGCAGACAAGGTCCTGTTCACACCTCTCAAGAGTTCACTTAATTATCTGGACTCCTGTGGGGCAGGTCTTCAGATCACGAATTGAGAGTGGAGGGGAGCACTGGGAGCTCAGAGTTGCAGGTCGTAACACCAAGCTCATTGAGACCAAATGAACAAATAAACACATACAAAGGCTACCAGGCACATGAGCCCATAGATACAGAAACAGACAGAAACACAGGCATACAGACAACACCCACGACTACAGCAACATAAAAATAATTGCAATAAAAATAGTGATAATCGTAAAATAATTCAAAGAAAGAAAAAAAGTGAAAAAAGTGGTGTTAGTAGAAATGTTAAAAGAGAAGAAATAGGAAATTAAATGTGGAAAACATAGAAATGAAAAATATATCTATATAAAAAGTAATAATAAATAATTATCAAAATCTCCTGCAAGAAAATGGTGAGGAAAAAACAGAACAGAACAAAGCAAAACAAAACAAGACCAACAACAACAACAAAAAACCCACCAACTACAAAAATATTCTTGTGTGTAGAAATATACCTATACAAATGTATATGTCTGCTGTAGGCATCAACTTTTGTAGGAATATATTTATACTGCAATATACTCTCTGGACACTTGGTGGCTCTGTGAGTGGTTCCCAGGCTTATAGCTGATTCACAGTTTATACTGTTACCATGTTAACTACCTTCCATGGCTGATGGCCATTTTGGAATTTTTATAAAAGTTTGTCGCCTAAGAATTGTGTAACCTCGGCTGTTCTTTTCCAGACAGCACTTGCTACCAACCTTCCCACTCAGTGCAGGTGTCCACGCTTCATAAATCTTTCTAATCTACTCCCAGGTTCTCCTGCAAACTGGCGACTGCAATTGGCTGTGGGAGAGGGTGCTGCTCGGTTCGCACGGTTGCTTGTGAGTTTCTAGCTTCAGTGGCTGTTGCTGGTTCCTGTGGCTGAAGCCGGGTCTGCGGCTTTAGCAGCTGAAGCCAGTTCTCGTGGTTGGAGCGCTGGGGGACCTTATTCTGAGTTTTATGATTCAGAGTTTCCCTTTTGGATTGGCATCCCCCAGTTTTCCATGCAGCATGAACGGCCAGCCCCCTTCAACACCTGCGGAAAGGTGCCTATTCTTTTGGATAGTTCAAAATGTTTGTTTTCCAGGCGAGATCCCTTCCCTTCAATTGTCCAACAGGTTGCCCAGCTCCCCGTGGCTTTGAGTGGCTCTCTTTTCGGATGCCTCCCTTAGTTCAGAAATAAATATTTGTCTGTTGGGTTTTGTCAGCATTTACAAGCTGCTGTCCTTCATAGGGGAGCGGCCTGCTGGCCAGCACAACCGAGCAGGGAAGAATCTCTACAACAGAGTCTGTGGTTTTAAATTACCCCTCATATATAGCAATCTGCCAGTTCGCTGAGCATCTCCAGCTGTCTGTCTCCAATATTCCACATGGTGGGAAGGTCCAGACCCCCTTTCCTCTCATTTGATGGCTTGGGAGAGGTGGGCTACATGTCTGTCCTGTCTGCCATCATGCTCCGCCTCCCACTGATTTTGTTTTTTCTATCTTTTTTTGTTGTTGTTGTTCTGTGTTTTCCTCACCATTTTCTTGGAAGAGCTTTTGTTAATTTTTTATTATTACTTTTTATATAGACATATTATTTATTTCTTTTTTTTCTAATTTTATTTTCTCCTTTATTCTCTTTTAACTTTTCTATGAACACCACTTTTTTTTTTTCAATTATTTTACAAATATCACTATTCTCATTGAAGTTGTTTTTATGTTGCTGTTCTCATGGGTGTTGTCTGTATGTCTCTTTGTCTCTATCTCTTTTTGTATCTATGAGCGCGTGTGTCTGGAAGGCTTTGTATCTGTTTTTTTGCTCATTTGCTCTCAATGAGCTAGGTGTTACAACCTGAAAATCTGAGCTCCCAGCACTCCCCTCCACCCTCACTCTGAGTTCTAGAGGCCTGCCACCCAGCAGTCCAGATTCTTGGGTAATTTCTCGAGAGGTGTAGACAGCACCTGGACTGCAGCTGTAAAGTGCTGATTCTGCAGCACAGGAGTGAGGAGACAACGGTTGGCTAAGAGGGAATCACGCCGGTGCGGCAGTGCCCCGAGGTGCAGAGCAGCAGCTTCCTTTAGCAAAAATAAGGTCCACCCCCAGATATCCTGTAGCCAATCCTCCGGTCTGCCTTTGCAACCAGATGAGGCCGGGCATCCTCTCAGATGGCAACCACCACAAAATCTACTGAAACACTGGCCTCGTGAGTAAAGGGTTTGCCTGAGGTGGTACTGGCCTGGGTGGAATGCGGAGACTAGAAATGCTCCCGCAGTGCCGTAAAACTCCAAGGGTGGGGCTGATTCAGAGAACCACTTTACTGAGCCTAAGATGCACCCGGCCCTCAGGGGATCATCAGCCTATAGACAAAGGAGGCTAAGAGGCTACAGCTGACAACTAATCATGATGTGAATACAAACCTGCAGGTGTAAAGACAGAACCTGAGGCACAGATTCTTGTAACTCAAATCAGCCGCTCCTCTGAAGAGGAATTTAGCTGGGTTAGAAACAAACTCCCATAGGGTTGTTTTGTTCAGCCAGTAACGTAAACTAAAAGTGGGGCTAGAACTGAGTGATCATCCCCAACCTCCATCAGGTGCCCGAGGTTGACAGGCCTCACCACTCCCTGCTGGATAGAGGCAGAGAGCAGTGGCCTGGAGGAGCAGAAACAGACTTCCCTGTGATTTAGGCAGGTGCCATCCACTGGAGTATCTGCTCACTGCAGACAACTGACTGAGTCACAGCCTTGCGGGGCTAGCAGCGACTGGGTGTGACAGAGCTACAAGGTGGGGAAGGAGTCATCAACCTTTTCAGGCTGATCTATTTGCTGGGTGAAACCTCGTGAGTCTATTAAGCAGTGGAGCAAGCAACATTAGAGTAGTCACCAGACCCTTGTGATCCAGATCCCAGACACCTCTTAAACTTTCCCACCTGAGACAGGTGTTGACTGAAACAATTGATTTGGGCGTTTTGTACTGAGCCGATTGCCTGAGGACTATACAAGTGGTGTCCTGGGTGTGTGCTTGTAGAAAGGTTTGATTTTCCTTTTCCAATTGTTGCCTGTAGTGGGTGGGGTGACATAATTGCTGACAATTCTGCACAGCTGAGACTTCAACGCAGAGTAAGTGTTTCACTAGGGTCAAGCAGAAACCAGCTGAGAACAAGACAGAACCACTTAGACCCACCACACCAAACAGGGCCTCAGTTTCTCAGGCCACAGCACTGTACAGGTCATTGACAAAGCTCCAGGGGAAAAATCAAAGGGAGTAAAAAAATTACTGGGCAGAATCAGTGAAAAAACTTTGGTAACATGAATAACCAGAATAGATCAAACCCCCCCCCACTGATCAAGTGGCCTCGCTAGGCACAGAGGCCCTTCTGCATGAAATTATGAAAGAGAATTTTCCAGACATGCCTAGAGATTCCGAAATTCATATAGCAGACAGCTTCAGAAGCCCAGCATGACTCAACCCCAATAAAACATCCCCCAGGCATATCACAATTAACTTCACTAAAGTTAATATGAAGAAGTAGATTCTCAAATCAGCCAGACGTAAGAAGGTCATGACCTACAAAAGGTAGAATATTAGAATGGCTGCAGATCAATCTGCTGAAACTTTTTTAACCAGAAGAGTATGGTCATCGACTTTTAATCTCCTAAAGCAAAATAACGTTCAACACCTGATCCTGTATCCAGCTAAACTGAGTTTCATTTATGATGGAGAAATTAAATACTTTAATGACATTTATATGTTGAAGAAATTTGCCATAATCAAACCAGCTATTCAGGATATCCTCAGACCTATCTTCTACAATGACCAACCCAATCCTCTACCACAAAAATAAACTCACTGAGAAACTTTTGATCAAACTCCAACTTCCACACTGGTGAAAGAATTAAAAATGTCCATTGGACTCTTGAAAAACTCGATACCCAAAATTTTACCAAACTTATCAATATTCTCCATTAATGTGTATGGCTTAAACTGTCCTCTAAAGAGGTATAGGTTAGCTGACTGGATACAAAAACTCAGGGAAGATATTTATTGCATACACAAATCACATCTTAAATTAAAAGACATATATAGACTCAGGGTGAAACGATGGTCATCCATATTTCAGGCTAATGGTAATCAGAAAAAAGCAGGTGTTGCAATTTTATTTGCAGATACAATAGGCTTTAAACCAACAAAATTAAGGAAGGATAAGAAGGGTCACTTCATTTTCGTTAAGGGTAATACTCAATATGATAATATTTCAATTATTAATATCTATGCACCCAACCAGTATGCGCCTCAATTTATAAGAGAAACTCTAACTGACATGAGCCACTTGATTTCCTCCAGTTCCATAATAGTTGGTGATTTCAGCACTCGTTTGGCAGTGTTGGATTGATCCTCCTGTGCAAAGAAATTTTCTATTTAAAACTAACCATCCAACATTTGGATTTAGCAGACATCTACAGAACATTTCATCCCAACAAAACTGAATACACTTACTTCTCATCAGCCCACAGAACTTACTCCACAATCCATCACATCTTAGGTCACAAGTCTAACCTCTGTAAATTTAAAGGAATAGAAATTATTCCTTGCATCATCTTGGACCACCATGGAATCAAATTTGAGCTCAGTTACAACAGGAATCTTAATACTCATACAAAAACATGGAAGTTAAATAACCTCATGCTGAATGATAGCTGGGTCAGAGATGAGATCAAGAAGGAAAATGCCAAATTTCTGGAAGAAAAACATCATGAAGACACGAATTACAAGAACCTCTGGGATACCACAAAGGCAGTCCTAAGAGGGAAATTTATAGCACTGCAAGCCTTCCTCAAGAGAATGGAAAGAAAAAAAGTTAAACAACTTAAGGGGACATCTCAAGCAACTGGAAAAGGAAGAACATTCCAATTCCATACCCACTAGAAGAAAAGATATAACCAAAATTAGAGCAGAATTAAATGAAATCAAAAACAAAAGAATCATACAACAGATCAATAAATCAAAAAGTTGGCTTTTTTGAAAAGGTCAATAAAATAGATAAACCTTTGGCCAACCTAATCAGGCAAAAAAGAGTAATATCTCTAATCTCAACAAACAGAAATGAAAAAGCCGAGATAATAGCAGACTCATCAGAAATTCAAAAAATCCTTAATGAATATTACTAAAAACTTTATTCCAAGAAATATGAAAATCTGAAGGAAATTGACCAATAATTGGAAACCTGTTACCTTATAAAACTTAGCCAGAATCAAGTGGAAATGTTGAAGAGGCTCATATCACGTTCTGGAATAGCATCAACCATACAAAAGCTCCCTAACAACAACAACAACAAAAAAAAAAGCCCAGAACCGGATGGCTTCACATCAGAATTCTAGGAAGTCTTTGAGAGGAGTAAGTACCAATATTACTCAACCTGTTTGAAAAGGTACAAAAAGAAGGAGGACTACCCAACACGTTCTATGAAGCAAGCATCACCCTGACCCCCAAACCAGGAAACGAGCCAACAAGAAAAGAAAACTATTGACCAATATGACTAATGAATATAGATGCAAAAATATTCAAAAATATCCTAACAAACAGAATCCAGCAACACATCATGACCAAGTCGGTTTTATCCCAGGGTCTCAAGGCTTGTTCAATATCCATAAATCTATAAGTATAATTCAGCACATAAACAAATTAAAAAACAAAGACAATATAATTCTCCAAATTGCTGGAGAAAAAGTTTTGGATAATATCCAGCATCCCTTTATGATTAGAACACTTAAGAAAATTGGTATAGAAGGAACATTTCTTAAACTGGTAAAGGCCATCTACTGCAAACACACAGCCAATATCATATTGAATAGAGTTAAACTGAAATCATTTCAGCTCAGATCAGGAAGCAGACAAGGCTGCCCATTGTCTTCATTTCTCTTTAACATTGTAATGGAAGTTTTAGCCACCGCAAATAGAGAGGAAAAGGTGATCAAGGGTATCCATCTAAGGTCAAAAGAGATCGAACTTTTGGTCTTTGCAGATCATCTGATCATATATCTAGAAAATACTAGGGATTCTACTAAAAAACTCCTAGAAGTGATCAAGGAATACAGCATCATCTCAGGTTACAGAATCAATATTTGTAAATCGGTAGCCTTTATATATACCAACAATAGTCAAGTTAAAAAAAAAACACAAAAACAGTTTAAGACTCTATTCCATTCACAGTAGTGCCAAAGAAGATGAAATATTTGGGAGTTTATCTAACAGAGGACGTGAAAGATCTCTATAAAGAGAACTATGAAACTCTAAGAAAAGAAATAGCTGAAAATATTAACAAATATAAAAGCATACCATGCTCATGGCTGGGAAGAATCAACATTGTTAAAATGTCCATACTACCCAAAGCAATATATAATTTTAACACAATCCCTATTAAAGCTCCACTGTCATACTTTAAAGATTTTTTTTTTAATTTCTTTATAGTTTATTGTTGGGGATTCATTGAGGGTACAATAAACCAGGTTAAACTGATTGCAATTTTTAGGTAAAGTCCCTCTTACAATCGTCTTGCATCCAAAAGGTGTGGCACACACCAAAGCCCCACTCCCCTCCCTCCTTCCCTCTCTTTGCTCTTCCTTTCTGATTTCATTTCATTTCTTTTTTTTTTTTTAAGCAGGAACTCAACTTTATTGCGTCAAGCAACCACTTATATAGAGCATGGGGAAGGGGTGGGGAATACTTTAAAGACCTTGAAGAAACAATGCTTGGTTTTATATGGAATCAGTCAAAACCTCGAATAGCCAAGACATTATTCTGAAATAAAAATGAAGCAGGAGAAATCACGCTACTAGACCTCAGACTATACAACAAATTGATAGTGATCAAAACAGCATGGTACTGGCACAAAAACAGAGAAGTTGAATTCTGGAACAGAATAAAGAACCAAGAGATGAATCTGGCTACTTACCATTATTTAATCTTTGACAAGCCAATTGAAAATATTCAGTGGGGAAAAGATTTCCTATTTAACAAATGGTGCTGGGTGAACTGGATGGCAACCTGCAGAAGACTGAAACTGGGCCTGCAATTTTCATCATTAACTCTGATAGACTCTCATTGGATTAAAGATTTAAACTTAAGAAATGAAACTATAAAAATTCTAGATGAGAGTGCAGGGAAAACCCTTGAAGAAATCGGTCTGGGCAACTACCACACACACTCGAGTATAAGCCGACCCGAGTATAAGCCGACTCCCTTAATTTTACCCTAAAAACTGGGAAAACTTAGTGACTCGAGTGTAAGCTGAGGTGTAAAATGCAGCAGCAACTGGTAAATTTCAAAAATAGAAATATATACCCAAAACAATTACAATAATTGAGGAATCAGTAGGTTAAATGCTTTTCAATATTTATTGCTAAAGAAAAACTGTAAACTAGCAACAACTTTAAAACTTTAAATAAAGTGCAGAGAACTGTAATCAAGCTGTGGGTTATATAGTTGTGGGTTAAATAGTTCAGTGGAATACAGTTCAGTTCAGCCGCCTACCTCTTTAGCTCAGCTGGGACTTGAGCTGAAGCACCGCCCCCTCAAGCAAAGGGCAGAAGACGACTGGAGACTACGTGCATTTGATTAGGTGTGCGCGCACCGAATCAAATAACCTGTATGACCCAAGTATAAGCCGAGTTCGGGCTTATACTCGAAAAAACTCAGCTTATACTCCAGTATATACGGTATGTTGGGTTACATCCTGATAAACCATTGTATAAGTTGAAAATATTTTGAGTCAAAAATGCATTTCATATATCCATCCTAGTGAACATAATAGCTTAGCTTAGCCTGCCTTAACTACCTTAAACATTCTCAGAACACAGACGTTACCCTACAGGTGGGCAAAATCACCTGGCCGCACAGAATGCTGTAGCCTATTGGTTGTCGACCTTTGTGATCCCCTGACTGACTGGCAGCTGCCACTCGCTGCTGCTGCCCAGCCTTGATAGAGAGAGTACCGAAATGTACACCCCTAGCCCAGAAAAAGACCAAAATTCAAAATTTGAAGTAGTATTTCTATGAAATGTTGCTTTTGCACTATCATAAATTCAAAAAACTGTAAGTCGAGCCATTGTTGGTCAGGGACTGTCTGTATTCTGTTAACATTGGATAAAGTCTTTCAAAGATTTATTAGATCAGGTATATTGATAGTGCTGTTTGTTTTTCATGTATTTCATGATTTTCTGTCTATTTTTGTCAATTATTGAGAGAAAAGTTTTGAAATCTTCAACCCTCATGGTGGATTTGACCATTTCTTTTTTCCAGTATTATCAGTTTTTGCCTCATGTATTTTAAAGCTCTAGTAATAGGTACAAAAACGTTTAGAACTGTTGTGTCTTCTTAATGAATTGTTTCTCATTATAAAATGACCCTCTTTATCCCAGCTCATCTTTCCTTTGAAATCTATGTTGTCTGGTATTAATACAACTATTCCAATTTTCTTTTTATTAGGGCTAACATGGAATTTCTTTTTTCATCCTTTCACTTTTAACCTGTCTTTTTTTTATTTATTTATTTAAAATGTGTTTTTTATAAATAGCATGTATAGTAGTTTTTTTGTTTTTTTGTGTTTTTTTTTGTCGTTATCCAGTCTGACACACTCTGCTTTTAATTTGGTGTGTTTAGACTAACTACATGTAATATAATTAGTGAAATTGTTGAATTTAAATCATTGCTTTTTCCGCTTATTTTAAAATTGAAGAACATAATAAATTATACATTTTAGGAAGCTGACAAGTACTGCCAACATCAAGAAGTTCAGAAGAAAATGACATTTTTAAATTAAGTAATTGCCTCAATATGTTTTGATTATATATCTTTTTACCATTTGGTTCTTCATATAACAATGACTGTTACATTTTCTATGGAAATAACGGAAAGACAATCGTATTTTTCTTATAATGTGGTTAATAAAAATTTGTTTTTATTATTGATAAGGTTTTAAACAGTTCCTTTTAGTTTCATTAACTCATAGGAGTGGTTATACATATTTTAACAATTTTTGTCAAATTTGTGAAAACCTCAGCCAAATTTGTTTCATATAAGATTTGTAAGATTTGAAAGAATTTTCTGGGTTGGCACCTATAGCTCAGTGGCTAGGGCGCTAGCCACATACACCTGAGTGGCAGGTTTGAATCCAGCCTGGGCCTGCCAAACAACATGACAACTACACCAAAAAAATAGCCAGGCGTTGTGGCGGGCACTTGTAGTCCCAGCTACTTGGGAGGCTGAGGCAAGAGAATTGCTTAAAGAGTTAGAGGTTGCTGTGAGCCGTGATCCCACAGTACTCTATCCAGACTCTGTCTTAGGCAGGCCACATTCTACCTCAGGTCTCATTTCTCACCACTTTGTGAAATGAACTCTGTTCTGGACACATTTCAGTTCCTCTAATTGCCATGCACTCAGCTTTTCCAGATGCTTTCACTTTTTAATTATGATTGAAAACCTATCTACATGCCAAATATTTTTTTCTGTTTTTCTCTTCCATCCCCACACTGCTGACACTCTGGTTTTTATCACGTCTCTGAAATAATGTCTCAGTTGATCTCCTCTTGATCCTAGCTTAGTTCTTTCTTAACTCTGCCAGCGGAATGACCTTTCAGAATTGTATCTTATTACTCCTTTCCTTAGACACATTAAATGCATTACTATAATTCCACTAATTTTTATCCAAAAATAATAACGTTTACTTAGCATGTAGGGTCCTTCTTTATCTGGTTTCTGCCCATCTAGATCTCCAGTTTCATTTTTATCACTCAGATGAACCATTTGAGCTCCTCATGCAGTTCTGTAAATATCATGCATTTTCCTACCTCTGAGCAGTGGCGCAAGCTCTGTTCTCTCCCGGGAAACCTTCTCCAGCTCTGTTTCTTATCCTTCCACTCATCTGCCATCAACCAGCTCAATTTCAAGGCCGCCCAGTTCCATCCAGACATCTTTCTTTTATGCTTTCATAGTATCCATATCACACCTTTATCTTTCTGACTACACCATGCACCTCCAGAGTTCCTTCTTTCTGCAATACGCATTGATTATTTTTACATTCTAACAAAATAAAAGAATTGTGAAGGGAACACTTATTGAGGGACTTGGTGGTGTTTAGGTGCAGAATAGAAAGATGTGGAGGGGTAAGATGGGCAACAAGATAGGTAGTAAGTCATAGTACCTATTTCCAAATGTGAAAGAACTTTCCTAGAGTTTAGTTGACCATCTGTAGAGATTGCAGGGAAGCAGATGTCCTGTCAGTATTAAAAAGTTGAACAAAGTTATCTGAAGAAGGAATGGGCTACTGGATAAGTAGGAAGTGAATGAATCACTTCTGGATCTGTTTATAGAATGCTCCCTGATAGAGTAGCATTGTTATCAGAAGGATTGCAGCCTCTTTAAGAGGGTCAGTTAAGATGGTCTGTGAGGTCTCTTCCACCTTTTGAATTTCACCATTGCTTCTTAAAATAATATAATGGCTTCTCCACCATTTATATGCTGAAAACAGATTGGGTTAACACTATTCAGAGGGTTCCAGTGTAGCCAGAGGAGCAGAGGCCCCTCTCAGAATTCAAGTTTAGACTTCTCTTTTCTAAGAAGAGTTTGATAAAGCCCTTTCCTTCCATGTGTTGTTCACCCTTTTCCTCATTTAACACATCCCTGATGGCCAAACATGTCACAGTGTAGTAGCAAATGAACAAAGTTTTAATGTGTCCTGTGATACCTACCTCACTACACCCTGTTATTATGTTTCTTTTTGTGCTTAAATTATCTACTCATTTTGAATGTAAACTATGTTTTGACTCTTTATGTAACCTTTGCAGATTTTATATCTATTTTTAGTAAGAATTCCATAAATGATTGCTGAACTGAATTGAATTTAGGCAACAGGAAAGCAGACTCAGCAAATCTGCTCTAAAATATTTCAGTAATCTGGCTCGGGGCCTGTAGCTCAGCAGCTAGGGTGCCAGTCACATATACCGGAGCTGGCAGGTTCAAATCCAGCTCGGGCCTGCCAAGCAACAAGGACAACTACAACCAAAAATAGCCAGGCATTGTGGTGGGTGCATGAAGTTCCAACTACTTGGGAGGCCAAGGCAAGAGAATCGCTTAAGCCCAAGAGTTTGAGATTGCTGTGGGCTGTGACGCCGTGGTACTCTACCTAGGGCAACAGCTTGAGACTCTGTAGACTCTTATAGATTCATTAATTTATCAAAGGGTTAAAAATATGCTTAAACAAAAGCATGGACACAGAATATCAGTATACTCTGACATACATAAAGGCGGTCTCCAAAATGTGGCAAGTTGGCAGTACTGGCAAACTGGGTAGGTAGGAATGCCAATACAGGGTAAGAAGCTGAATAGTACCACTGGGAATTAGGAGCAACAACATAGGCTGAACTCCCATGCCTTGAATTAGGTTCAAGTGGTCCTTACTAGAGTCTGACAAGCAGATTCAGGGAACATTACAAACCCACAGAGTTCAGCCCATTGTTAATGTTGGCTAAGAATCTGGACATACCCAAATCCACAAAGCAGAAATGTTTCTGTCTCTTTTGAAGTGCCTGAAAAGGGAATCTGCCAATGGAAAAGAAAGCAGCAACTAGATTCTTAAAGAGGAAGAAGAGAGGCTTTGCTTTCTCTTTACTTACATATTTTTCTATGGCCAGCAAAACTATGTTCTTCAATCCCCTGGTCTCAACAGCAAAGTAACCCAGACTGTCCATCATGGAGATGTTGATCTGTAGATCATCCATCTTCTCCCAGGCATTTAGAAGCTCTCTAAGGAGCATCGCCCTGTTTTAAGCCAGAAATAATTGCTTATGGTAGTAGAGAAAGAGGTGTGAGAGAGGGTGTGAGAGAGAAGGTGTGAGAGAGGGAGGGAGGAATGAGAATAGAGACTAGTGAAGTAGGCAAAGGGGGAGAGCTTGAGCTTGACCAGTTTGCAAAGTAACCTTTCCCTTAGAAATCTAGTTGTTCACAAATCTGCACATCCTTTTGGCTGGTCTTCGACAGCAGAGATCAGAGATGATGACAAGGCTATGTGAATCCTGGAGGGAGGAAGGACATTCCCGTGGTGTGTTCTGTAGGAACTCTGCCTTCAAACTGACGGCATTGTCTATGTTTCAAAAAATGTCTGCTTGCAGTCAAGACTGAAGCTGAGAAATTTTCCTGACAAGAGTGGAAGCTGTGGCATGCATGGTCTGTCAGATTTGCTTCCTTGGTTTAATGAGGGAAAAAGCCACTACCCCACCAACATGTAGGGTACCTAGGGTATTCTCTCTTTCTCTTGCTCCATACACACACCCCTGCCTCACACCACCCCCTCCCTCACATGCCTGCACGCACACACCCATTATTCCTTCAGAATCAGGGCCAATACATGCATCTCAATCTCCCCCCATTTTTCCTAGATCATGGCTTTCTCCCCAAATGTGGCTGTTTTAAATTTAGGGCCACCCTAATAGGACAAAGAATTTTTAGCAGTAAGGATTTTTTTTTAAAACTGTGCAACCAGTCACGAAAGAAATACCAAAAAAACATTTCAAACACATTTTGGGGCAGGAATTTATTGTTGAAATTAATGCAGTAACTGACAGTTTGCCTCAATGGCTGATGTGAAGAGAATAAGAGGCACCTGGAAGGACAGAGTTGCTATGTTCGATAAAAACAAAAACAGCCTCCTTACTTTATAATTATAGCTTGTTTTTATAGGTTTTTTCCTTGTGTGGAGATGTTGCCAAGGCAATAGCTTGGCACTCTTCTCCATGGCTGCTTTTTACATTAATCCACACAGGATGCACGGATGTTAATCTTTATAGCACACCTATGCAGTCCAGAAGGGCAAAATGTGTTTTTTTTTTTTTTTTTTTTTTTTTAGCCTATTTCATATGGTAAGAAAAAAATTAGAAAACAAGCTTTTTTGGTCTTCCCTCCCTTCTAGAGCATGCTGCCGGTGACCACAGTGGGTTTTGGAATGGTCTCAGGACCTCATTCCAGGATTGTGGGAAAAAGAGAGCTGGAGACACAAAGGGAATGTATGCAAGGCCAATGGTCTGTGCTGGAAGTTCTGCTGCTGAAACAGGGGGGAAGTCAGGAGGCAGAAGCCCAAAAGAAACCCGAGTCTAAAGTCACAGTTAGCAAAGCTCAGGGCCAAAACAGAAGACAGGGGCCAAAGGAGCCAGAGGAGCCAAGGAACGATCAATAGTGAGCAAACATCTAGTGTCAGCATTCACACACTGCAATAGGGCCTCCTAAGCCCTAGCTTGGGGCAGCTCCCTTGGGAAAGTGTCCACCATTTCTGGGCTTGGGGAGGTGATTAATCCTGGAGTTAAGGCGAGCTGTTTGAATGTTCACCAGTCTTAGACTATGCAGAGACAGAGCAAAGACAAGTCCTTCATACCCCAGGTGTCTCTGGAGTCCTAAAGCTCCCCAAGTGATAACATTGGGGCAGGATCTGGACTAGGTGGTGGGTGAACAGCTAGAAGGCAAATCTCAAGGAGGCATTTACTCTTAGGGTCATACCAATGCAGGGTCCCTGCAGGTTCAGACAGGAAAGGGGCCCCTGCACGCTAAGGCCAGGCAGCCTGACATCTTCTTGTCCGTTTCTCTTTGATGTTGGACCATTCTGAATCAAGGTCTGTAGAACTTGTGGTGTCTTTTTTTTTTTTGAAACAAAATGAAATATTAATATTTAGCTACTTTCTGGCATTTAAAAGGTGAAAGATTTATGCAATCTGAAGGGAAACCAGAGTATCTCTCTGGCATTTAATAATGTAAGAGGGGTGAAAAATAAACTCCCAAACTGGTGAAATACGAAAAGTTTTGTTTAACACCATTGTAAAGACTGTTTTTCATATCCCTTTACTGGCCAGTGTTCTAAATACCTTCCCAAGAGTATTTGCTTCAAAGAAAACAGAGAGGAAATTATTGTGAGACCCGGCAAGTGTTTGCTAAGTGAATAGAAAATGAATTAGAACTGGCAAAAGGGAAAATGGAACTCACATGAACCCCAGGAAAATATTTAAGCGCCTTTATTTTAGTTTCTTCTGGTAGCTAAAAGTAACAAGTTTGTTTTATTTTATATATTTCGCACACTTTTTTACAGAAGGTTAGAAGAAGTTTTTGTAATAAATGCCTACAAATTTTCCTCAGAAATGTATCATGTAATCACTTTGGTTGACTCCAACCTCAGCCAGGTAATATGTTAAGAAAAGATAAAAACAAAAGAAATAATATAAACCTTTATCCAACCAAATGTTAAAAAAGGACTTAATGGTTAATTTTGTTTTGTGTGGATTGTAGGATATCCTCAAAATCCATACCCTAAATCTAAATGGAAATTTCTTCAATTTTCCATTGAAGAAAAGGATTTTCTTTTCTTTTCTTTTCTTTTCTTTTTTTTTTTTTTTTCCCACTAGGCTCTACAGATTGGGTTGCATTCTCTCTGCTTCTGGGGCTGTCATCTGTTAGGAGGATTTATAGTTGCTGACAACCTGCTTTAATAATTCACAAGGAATAGAATCCATTTTGTGCTCTCCCTTTCCTCCATCGGTTCAGTGATGCAGACAGATGAAAAACATGCTTTTTGTCAAGGAAATAATTTAAGAAGACTCAAAGACACCGTAAGAGGAGTGATACTGAACAAGTTACCACTAGGAAATGTTTTCCCACCAGTACACACCTAGATAAAACCAGAACAGACTGGGCTCTGTCATCAACCCTGGAATCTAGCATGCCTGGTACCGAAATTAAGACTGCTTTTCTGCCCAACTTCTGAAACGCTACCAGCTGAATGTACTGGCTTTCAAGTTTTAAGAAAGGGAAATCATTTTAAAGACAAAATGTAATTCTAAATTCACACAGTCACAAATTATGACTTTTTTTTTTCTAATTATGGTAGTCAAATGTATAACTTGTAACCATAATGCATTGTTTATTTAACTCTCAAAAGAAGACGGTCTTATTTCTGAATAGCAATATGCAACAGAGCAGGAAAGGAAGGGATAACTGGAAAAAGAAGGCGTCAGGGGCATAACTTATACTTCTCAGTATCCATGAGAAGGAGCCTGCTGGGCACTGGCTATTGCTTCATGTTTCTTTAATATTACACATAACAAGTTCTATGTCAGTCTCAAATCCCCAGTCTGGCCTCAGCTCGGAGAAGACCCAGAGCCTGTCAGGTCTTACAATGCCCTGGCTTTGTTGATAGATTCTGATCATTGAAATTCAGAGAAGGCGGAGGAAGGTGTCTCCTCCCTCAAGTTAGGTTTTTTCTCCTAAGCAAACAAGACAGGGGCTCAAAGGCAGCGTGGACCATGTTGTCTGCAGCCAATAACTAGATCCATACCACAAGGTGAACACATTCTGTAGGCAAAGAATGTATTTATTTAGCTTCACGCAGAAGCCAAAGAGGAAAGAACAGAGCAGATGAGAAAATCCCTTAGTGGATTTTGCTGCTGAATCGAGCTGTTTTGTGAGTCTGGCTGGTCACTTAAGTTCACTGCTGTGCACATTTAACAGCCTTTGAGGCTTCAGCATTCTTGAATTTTCAGTCTAATTTTGGCCCTGGCTGTTTTCCTAGATTTTTATTCCTTGTATTTTCCACATATCTCATGCAACTGTTAAAAGTAAGTGTGTTTTGGATGTATTGGTTCTAGTATTGAGTGAAAAAATGATGCCTTTGAAAAGAAGTATTTTAAATAGACTATTACAAACTTGACAATGTGGTGTCACACGCTGACACCTGGTATAGCTTTATAAGTTTATGTATATAAATATACATAGATACATAGTTACAAAAGTAAAATATTAACCATAATTATATGTGGTTGTTTTAGGTAACTATAGATAAAAATTTCAGATCCACTTGGCTTTTGGTAACCAGTTGGTATTTGTTTTTTTTTCTAATTGATAAATGTACCTAATTTAAAAATAAGCTTAATATAATTTCTTCTTTGTTTTATTTAAAGTGTAATTTGAGAGTAGAGTCAAACAGAGTAAATATCAGTGGCGCCCTTGACTTTCCCTACATTTTAATCTGATAAGCCTACATACTGATTGCACTGCTCCACAAATTTTGATAACCAAAATATGAGGGTTTTTTTTTTCATTCGTCCACCACATATCTAAGTTGCAGTGGACCTAAAATGGTTGCAAGTTTACTCGTGCAACCTTCCCCAGGCTGAAGAAAGAATTTATTTCCAATCGTGGACTCTTTAACAACAGCATTTTCCTACCCCTTGTCTCATGAAGGTAAGAGAACAAACAAACAAACAAACAAAAAATTATCATGGTTTCAAATGCAAGGAATGTGGTCTAGGTCTTATCTTAGTGGGTAAGCAACTAGCTGCCCCGGCTTTATGCCACATAGATACACACTCAAATACTCCAGTTTATTTTTTCTCATACCATTACCCTTAAATATTAATTCCTTCAGTGGAAGGCAACTAATTCCTAACACTATTTTCTCTCTCCTTGCTCCCTCTTTTCCTCCTTTCCTTCTTCCATCTTTCCTTATTTTCTATTTTCTTCTTTCTCCAAATAACTAGTATTCTCTAGATGACATTTAAAAAATGAATGAGGTATCTATCTGGTTTTGAATTCTCTAGACCTATATATTCCAGCTTTTAACTATGAATGAAAAAAGGAAAGAAAGAGAGGAAGAAAGGAAGAGAAAAAAAGGTAAGAGAAGAAAAATAAACAAAAAATACACCAAGCTCCCTCTGTCTATCAGTGAAATTGTTCCTTCAAATAGCACTCTATAAATTACCTTTGGTTATTTTGATTGAGGTTATAATCAGTTCTAATTTATTCATTCAAAATTCAATACTGTTTGTTGAGAATCTACCTACTATTAATATATGCCAAATATCATTCATAAATTGTCCTCATGATGATTACTTTTAGTTAGGGTAGATATTTAATAAATGAGAGAAAAACATTTTTAAGTTTTTAAGATAATGGAATTTTTGTAATGAACTCTATGATACCTTCTCAGATATACCTTCAAGTCTGAAGTTCTTATTTCCCCAGTCCTTGGAACATTGTCTCCAGATATCCCTAACCTGTCATGTGACGGTTAACCTCATGTGACGGTTAACTTGATTGAGTTAAGGAACATCTGGGTAGCTGGTGAACTCATGCAGGGATGCTCAGCCTATGGCCCATGGCCATATGCAGATTATGTGTGGACTTTTTTGTTTATCTGTAGTGACTGATATTATAAAAATTATGCATGTACTTTTTTTTTTGTCTCATCAGCTTTCATTAGTGTTTGTATATTTAATGTGTGGCCCCCAACAATTCTTCCAATGTGACACAGACAAGCCAAAAGGACACCCTGTCAGGTAAGGCATTATTATGTATCTGTCAAGGTGCTTCTAGAAGAGATTGGCACTTAAATCACTGGCCTGAGTGGGGAAGATCTGCCTTGATTTAATGTGGGTGGGCACCCATACAATCCATTAAGGGCCTGGATAAAACAATAAGGGAGAAGAAAGATGAATTTGCTATCTCTTCTGGAGCAAGGACACTCATTTTCTCCTACTTTTGGACACCAGAATTTTGGGTTCTCTGGTCTTTAGATCTCAGGCTTTCAAACTTGGATTGAAACTGAATTCTCTGGTTCTCCAGCTTGCAAATAGAGTATTATGGCATTTCTCAGCATCTAAAATCAGGTGAGCCAATCTTCATAATAAATCCCCACTTAGCTGTCTGTCTATCTGTTCATCCTATCTGTATCTCTGGAGAACCCTAGCTAATATAGTCCCCTTTGGAAATCACCATACTTGAAGAGCATTGTCTTACATAAGGTGACTTTTTATTCTGGGGTGTTCATATTCAGTAACTGAGCAACATAGAGGTATAAAGGATCAGCCCCTCACCCAGCTCAGCTGAAGGTCTATCCCAGCTTTCTGTAGGCTTAATGGAAGCCTTTATGGAGACTACATCACAGCCCAGTTTCTCCCTCTTCCCAATGCTGTTTCCATCCTTTCCATAGTTGAGAACCTAAGAGCACTCCTTAGTGAACTTTCTGCTTACTAATCTTTGCCTCAGTCTACTCCCTGAGAACCCTGATCTGCAACAACTAGTATCAATAGGTTACCAAGGAAACAGATGCTGATTTAGAATTTTTGGCCTAGATTACCTGCTCCCTAGCTAGGAATAATAACACCATCACTGCTAGGAAAGATGGATACTATGCATGGGCCTAACAAAAGTCTAGCATGGCCAGTAGCAGAGACTAACACTGAGTCTCTAATACAGTGCCACCAGGATACCAACTAGGCATCTTTCCACCCTGGAAAGAACAGTGGTTTATTTCAATGGAAATAAAAATTTATTCTGGTAATATATATAAAGATTTGTCTTGTCTTTCCAGGGGCTTCAGCCCAGCACCACTATTTGAGGGCCTACAGTATGTTTGTTGATGAGTATGGAATGACTCATACGCTGCATTAGAGTTAGGGATTAATTTTACATGAAAAGGGATTCTCTAGTGGGCACATGACTAGGAGATCTACTGGTCTTATCATATATGACAACATCAGAAGCTGCCGGCTTAGCAGAACAAAAGAAAAGCTCAGACAGCAGCTTTGAAGTCATCATCTGTAACGCATACTAGGGACCAATGAATTTTATGTGGTGCTACTTCCCCACTAGTTAGAATACATGAGTCCTGGAATTAACAGGTAGTGGCAGGAATGGCCCTGCTTCCCATCACTCCCAGTTACCTGCATGGAGGAATTTGTATTCCTTTTCTTGCATTTCTGGATTCTGTAGGTTTAGTCATCTTGATTCCCAGAGAGTGAATGACTTCCACCAGAGGACGGAACAAGAATCCAATTAAGCCATAAAATGAAGCTGATTCCTGGGAACTTTAGGACCAACAAGCAAGAAGAGGACTTTTCCTGGTGTCAGGAAGAGGCTGGGCTACAGTCATACCCAGTCTGCATTTAGATGACTCTTGATACTTCTTTGCTCCGTTTTAGCAGTAGTAAACAAACACAGAAGCCATAGTCAGAGAGAAGGACATGACAACTAGGAGCTCAGACCCTTCAGGGTGAAGGTCTGGGTTCGGCCACCAGGCAAGACCTACACCTGTGGAGGTTCTAGGTGAGTTTGGGGAGGAGACAGTATGGAGAACAGAGGAGGGAGACAATGAGTTTCACTTGTGATTTCAAGAATGGCTATAGTAGCTGAGGCTGGATTTCATTTCACTAAAGCTCAGTAAGTCTTACCTGAGAAAGAGATGCCCCAACATCCTAATAAAGGTAATTCCAGAATTTATACATACAGTGGATTCAGAGGATGGACTCTGGTGAGGTGCTACCAAGATCTCATTGACCTAAAACATTCCCCAACTTGCTGGGGGTGTCCCAGACAGACAGTTGTAGCTGTCGGGCTTCTTCAGGAATTGTCTCAACTTAAGAGTTCTGCTGTGCATTTTCTGGGAAGCTAGCATCCAGTAACCGGTTGATGTGATGATATAAGGTTGATGTGATGATATAAAGGCTTTCCCTTTTTGCTGAAACTTGGTATATTCTAAAGGCTCATTCTAGCCTACAAACTTCCTGTGGAGTTGACTGAAGCCTTTGTTGAGACAGTAGTTGTAGCCCAATTTCTCTGTTTGCCCAATTCTCTTATTTCCCTTCTCTTCCTTGGATGTTAATCAAGAGCACTTCTAATAAACTTCTTTTTTTTTTTTTTTTTTTTTTTATTGTGGAGAAGGGGCAGGGAAAGAAGGCGGGGGAAGAGGTGAGTGACAGGGTCGGGCCAGTGGCATGGTACCACATTGGCTGTATCTAGGTAGAGGCAGTTTCAGGCCGGGCC
>CAUYPK010012837.1:0-24240 GCA_963574355.1 Loris lydekkerianus
TAAATTGTGGTATATGTACACCATGGAATATTATGCAGCCTTAAAGAAAGATGGAGACTTTACCTCTTTCATGTTTACATGGATGGAGGTGGAACATATTCTTCTCAGCAAAGTATCTCAAGAATGGAAGAAAAAATATCCAGTGTACTCAGCCCAGCTATGAAACTAATTTATAGCTTTCATATGAAAACTATAACCCTAGTACGGCACAAGAATATGGGGAAAAGGGCAAGGGAGGGGAGGGGAGGGGGGAAGATGGGTGGAGGGAGGGTAAATGGTGGGACCACACCTACGGTGCATCTTAGAAGGGTACAGGTGAAACTTACTAAATGCAGAATATAAATGTCTGAACACAATAACTAAGAAAATGCCACGAAGACTATGTTAACCAGTTCGATGAAAATATTTCAAATTGTATACAAAACAAGCACATTGTACCCCATGATTGCACAGCTATGATTTAATTAAAAAAAAAAATTAAAAAAACTATGCCATTGAAAGTGATGAAAAGGTCCTATTTATCAATTAAAAGTCACTTCTCAAAAGAAGCTTCCCCCAAATAAGAGTTCCAGAGAGGGATCAATTGTTCTTGTGCTGCCAGCTTTTGAAAAGCAGAAAGCATTTGAATGTGGGTAAATCACATTAGAACTAACACCATATACAATTAAGACTAAAGACTGATGTTGGCTCACAGAAGAGCTCATACATCAGCATGAGTAAGGCCTACTGAAATAGAACAAAATTTAGAAACTGACATCCTTAGATTTAATATTACCTCCCCTGAGGTGTAGTATCCATTCAACACATCTAAGATTATTTCTAGCTTTCTATTTCTACAAGAACAGAAAAACAGGTTAAAATTAACCCCAAATCATCAGAAAAAGATTGGTTTGGGTTAAATGAAAGTAAGAAAGCAAGCATAAGACTACCTTCATTTAGAAACAAGTGATAAAAGTGGATATAGAAATCTTAATACATGGTATATGGTATATAGACATATTGTAAGAAAATATCCTTTTAGAACATACAAAGAAAATTGGCCCTATTATTATACTTTAACAGTAATATCTTATTTCCTCACTTCATTACTACCCTTGAGGCTTACTATAAATTACTTCCCATTACACCTAAATTACTTCCCATTACACCTTCCCACTAACCTACAGATTAAAAAATAATGACCAAAGTTGATAAATATAAAGTAATTGAATTACATAATTCTTCAAGCATGTTTAGATAAAAGTTCTAAAAAAATATGTAAATCAATTTAGCACCACACAAAAACCTTCCTTTTGTGACTACTTATGTATTTAACAAATGAATTCCTATGTGTACATGCTTCATGTAGTAAGATTCATACTATGCATGCCATGTTGTCAACCACAATACCTACTGTCAGTATAATTTCTGTCTTAATCCTCAGATTCATTAACATCATACTTCTTTCCTTTGAGACTGCTCAGGAAGGAGATGCAATCCTTTTATTACTCTAAAGCAGAGCTGCTTTAGGCAAGTACCATTATTTAAATGGCTACATTGTGTTAAGTCTTGCATTAAAGAAAGCATCCACTCATGTTTTACCTTTGCAGTTTTTGGCAGGGGCTGGGTTTGAACCCGCCACCTCCAGCATATGGGGCTGGTGCCCTACCCTTTTGAGCCACAGACGCCGCCCAACTCATGTTTTACCTTTGATTGATACTATTTGTATCTACATTTTAGAGATGGGTAAATTGAAGTTTTGAGAAATTAAGTGATGCTGCAAAAGTCACGCAACCATCAAGTGGTGCAGTTGGCCCTAACAATGTCTGCTCACATATCTTTTGATCATGGTGAGAATAGTACTTTCAGTTTTATTTTCTCTTCCATCTCTCTTCAACTTCTCTCTCTTTCCTGGTACTTTCTATGCTGCTTATCTCTCTCATAAAAAAACAAACAAAAAAACAAAGTATCCCAGTACCAGTTGTTGAAGGAAATGTCCTGTCCCAGTGTATATTCTTGGCGCTTTTGTCAAAATCAGTTGGCTATAAATATGCACCTGGACTTCTAGACTCTATTCTGGTCCACTGTTCTGGGTGTCTATTTTTATTCTAGTACCATGCTGTCGTGTTTACTATAGCTTTGCACTATGCTTTCAGCTTTTTACTTTTAGATTGCTTTGGCTATTCTAGGTTTTTGTGATTCCAAACTAATTTTAGAATTGTTGAGTCTATTTTAGTGAAGTATTTCATTGGTATGTTCATAGGAATTGCACTGCATATGTGGATCACTGTGAGTAGTATGGACACCTTATTAATAATAATATTAATTTTTCCAATCCATGAACATAGGCTGTCTTTACATTTATTTGTGTCTTCTTCAATTTGTATCTTCATCAGTGTTTTATAGTTTTTATTGGAGAGATCTTTCATCCCCTCAGTTAAATTTATTCTTAGGTATTTTATTATTTTTGTAGCCATTGTAAATTAGATTTTCTTGATTTTCAGATAGTTCGCTACAAGTGTATAGAAACACTACTAATTTTTATATATTGATTTTGTATCCTGACACAACAGTGAATTTGTTTATTAATTCTAACAGTTTTTTGATGGAGTCTTTAGGTTTTCCATATATATTATTATGTTGTATGAAAACGAAGACAAGCTGACTTCTTATTTTTCAACTTGGATGGTGGTGAGACAACTGGACATCCACCTGTAGAAGAATATCTTATATAAAAAAAAAAAAAACACCTCAAAATGGATTAAAGACATAAATGTTAAATCTGATTTGAAAGTAATATAAGGGAAATGTTAGATGACATTTCAACCTATATTTGAAAGTAATAATGGGGAAATATTATATGATATTGGTCTGAGCAAGATATTTTAGGTAAATACTCAAAAGCACAGAAAACAAAAGCAAAATAGACAAATGGGATTACATCAAACTAAAAAGCAATCTAAAAACAAACTAAAGAGAAATTCTATAGAATGAGAGAAAATATTTGTAAACACATCTGGCAAGAGGTTAATATCCAGAATATGTGTACACGAAGAATTCAATAGCAGACAAAAACAAAACCTCCAAATAATACAATTAAAAATTGTCAAAAGATTTTTTAATGGTTAAAAGACCTGACTAGGTATTTCTCAAAAGAAGACATATAATGGCAAAGAGATATACAAAAAGTGCAAAACACTGATAATCATTAAGGAGATGCAAATTAGAACAATGAGATAGCACAGCATTCCAGTAATAATGGCTATAATCAAAAACACAAAAGATACCAAATGCTGCATTTGAAGAAAGGAGACTCTTAATAATGTTGGTGGCAATACAAATTAGTACAGTTGTTACGGAAAACACCACCAAGTTTCCTCAAAAAATTAAAAATAGAACTATCATATGATCCAGCCATCCCACTAGTGAGACTACTAGATTTATACCCCAAAGAAATGAAACCAGCATGTCAAAGTGATACCTGCACATAGGTTATGTTTATTGCAGCACTGTTCACAATAACCAAGATGTGGAATCAACTCAAGTTCCATCAACAGATAAATGGATAAATAAAATGTGGTATGTATACACATTGAAATACTATTTGGACATTAACAAATAAGAATAAAAGCCAGTTATCTCTGGGACAGAAAGGCAAATACACATGACATTTCACATTTGTACAATCTTAAAAAGCCAATCCCATAGAAATAGATGGTAAAATAGTGATTACAAAAGACTGAGGAGGATGTGGGAAGAGGGCAGGCAGAGAGATTAGTAAATGGGTATGTGGTCACAGTTAGATAGCAGGAATAAACCCTGGTGTACAGAAGGGTGATCATAGATAACAATATTATATGATAGATTTCAAAATAGCTAGAAGGGAGGATTTTGCATGTTCTCACCACAAAGAAACAATGAATGTTTGATATAACAGAAATGTGAAATACTCTAATTTGATAATTAAACAGTGTGTATGTATTTAAAACACCTCACTGTATTCTATATGTACAATTATTGTGTCAATTAAAAATAAAGTATTTTAAAAATCTCTTACAAAGAAAGTAAAAACTATAATGTAACAAATAAATCAACAAGCAAAAAGAAAGCCTTCCTTCATCCCACCATCTCTTCTAGCTACTGTCCAATCTCACACCTCTCCTCGTCTTACCTATTTCTGCTTTGTAACTCTTCACTCCAGCACCATCAGGCTTCAGCTCTGCTACTAGTGATCCTGCCCTTGCTAAATGGAATGAACCTGTTAGGGATCAGTTCCAATGATCAGTTTTGGTCTTAATTGAGCTCACTTTTGGTGGGCTCATCATAACTTCTTTATTTTTACAATTTCCTTGAACTGGACCTGGACATTACTGACTCTCCTTGTTCTGCCCTAACCTTTCCTTTCATACTGCCCTTTGGGGTGACCTTTTCTCTGCCTTCTCACTAGGTCTATGAACCCCCGGTTCCATTTCTCTTCCAATTATTACTCATTTATTGAGTCTGCAGACTCTCAATGCAAAATAATATCTTTTTCAGAAACCTTCTCCTCCTTATATATTATTTACCTCAGTTTTGGCTATCATTCAGCAAATCAAAATCCAAAAAGACATAGGGAATCTTGTTTCTTCTCTCCCTAGCTCTAGTTCTCTAAAAACCAATACAAAATAATGTGTCATGTTCTTTTGATCTTGCCACCTTGGCATATTGATCTCTTTGTGTCCATCAAATCCTTCCCTATATCTCCTCAGCCTCTTTATGTTGCTTACCTCCTGTTTATTTTCTGGAACACTCACAACTTGTGCCTTAAATGCCTATCAAGTCCAGCCCCACCTCCTGACACACCCCATCTCCTCTACACTTAGGTACCACTCTGTAGGCCACTAACTACAGAACTCTCTTTTGAGTTCTCTCCTGACATTGTATGCATATCTCTAGTCCTTAGGCATTTTTAAATAGAAGTAAAATGCAGTGGTTAAGTGCATTGTCTCTGAATTCAGCTTTATCATTTACCAGCAGCCAGGTTACTTAACCCCTTTTAACCTTAATCTCTGTTCTCACATTCACAAAATGGAAGACAAGTGCAGTACATAAGCAACAGAGTAGTTGAGTATAAAGAAAGCACTTTGAGCCAGCACATCTTTTAATAGTGTCTTTGTGATGTTGCCAAAATATGGCCCACTATAACAGTGTTTATAAATATTTATCCTCTAGGTCTCTCAATGAACACTAAGCTGCTTGAGGGCGAGGTTTACCTTAATATCAATAGGTACACCAAGCACAAAGCAAGGGCCCCTGTAATGTTAAATCGATTGAATAGGACTATGTAACAATGACACAGTGTTCTAAATAAATGACCAATTTTACTCCCTAATTTAAACTCAAGGGGAATTGAGCAAGTGAGATGATAAAGTATCTGGTTCCAAATCAAAACCCTATGTGTGATTTTTCAGGCCTGACCATAGGCAATAACAAAGACTACCTGGCAGATTGCACACGTGAGAAATGCCCTCCCTGTACAGGCTGCGTGCACAGCTACAGAGCTGTGTGTATCTATATTCCCAGACCATTTGCCTTTATTCAGAGCCATCTTCTTCTGGGGTCCTCATCAGAGACCTTCCTCAGGCCCTTCTGCTAAGATCTCTTTATGGAGGGAGAGGGAAACATAACCACATTTTTCTGCATGGATACTCAATACTTTTCAACCCCTAGTCCTGTCTCCTCCTCCTATCCCCAGCCCCTAGTACATAACAGAACATGATCCTTTTTATCAGGACTCCCATGGCATGAGATGACCATCTCATCTGTGTCGATACACATGATCCTCAGCTGGTGCCATTGTCCAAACTACTCCATGAGGTCGCCATGGTGGTAACTGGGTAAAGCCTTTACTATTACTTTCATTTTGGGTTATCTTAAGCAACTACTCAGACGGCTGGCAGTCAGCAATCTCCTGCTCTGCTCAGCTCCAAACATCCAAGGAAGAGATGGAAAATGGAAGAAAATTACAAATGGAAAACATCCTGGAAACAATATTTTTCTGCCTTTACTTTATAGGAAGATATTACCTTTTGAGTGGTTTAATAATGTAGAACCAAAATACTCTATTAGAAGATATCTTAGAGAGTCTATAATACAATTTATTCATTTATTCATTTAGAAGTGAATATATTGTGAACCTGGAAGTCTGTGTGACCTGAGGGCATAGTTAGGTATTGTGACAAGGCTATACTGGGTCCTATTCCAAAAATGTCACTTCCCAGAGCTATATATTATGTGGTTAATATATCATTGAGTCTGCAAATATATGAAGTTCCAGAATATTCTTTGTCTTTGTTCCCTTTTTGGAGTATCTGTGAAGTCTCTTAATCATACATCATGTGACACTCCAAACCCAAGAGTGGGAGAAAAAATTAGGATAGACTGAAAGCAGATACATAAGTGTATGTGTTTTGGTCACACAAATATCAAACACCAACTTCTTCAAATTTCTAAATGTCTTTGTTTAGAGTGAAGGGTAAAGATTTAAGAATTACCCTAGTCCCCAAGATTGGGTTACACTAGAAACACAATGACCTCATTCATCAATATTCATTGGGCAACTGTACATGCAAGGCACTATGTATGTTAGGTGTCGGGGAGATACAAAGATAAATCTAACACAATCAGCAGAACGGATGGAAACTCTTGGACCCTTTGAATGTGAAAAGCATCACATCTACTCATTTAACTGGCTCAAGCACATCACATGGCACACCCAAATGTAGCCAAGGATTGGAGATAAAAATTCCACAGGGAAATAGGAAAGATCACATGGAACTTGGTAATCCTCTTACAGGCAAAGGGATTCTTAGAAGTGTGATAAGTCATCACACATTCCTAAGCAATATAATTTAGTTTTGCTTGGTTGTGAACGTGAGTGGAATTTTACCACGGAGAGATTTTTGTCTTGCTTCTTTGGCTCAGCACTTAATTTAAGAGACTCACTTATGTTTCTTTGTGAAGTGTAATTAGTTCACTTCCACTGTGATGCTGTAATCCACTGTCATCTAATCATCCATACGAATCCCCATAGTAGGTGTAATTTATTTACTCATTTTCATATTGGTGGACATTTGCTGTGATTATGAATATTCTTTACAAGATAGTCTGGTGTATGTGTTGAAGTGTTTCTCTTCAACTTTTTTGGCTTTCATAGGACAAAAGAGGCTTTTGGAAAAAATATATATCTTTAACATTATTAAACAACAATAAAATTTCATCTTGTTAATAAAGGATATAATTTTTTATTAAGTGTAAAAACAAAACAAACAAACAAATAAAAAAGACAAAGAAATCACCACCAGTTGGAAATTGGATAGAGTAAGAGTGAAGGGTAGGAAGACTGGCTAATGGGAGTAAGTAGTTTCAAATCAGTTTTAATTGGAGACTTCTAAGAAGTGTACACAAATAAGAGTAGAACACACATTCACTAAGCAGATAAATCTCTCAGTGAGGAGCAGGGATAATGCTCACTTTTCCAAAGGAATTGTGGTTAGCTTCAGAAGTGCTAGAGGCCATGTGAGGTAAGGCAGGGCTGTGATTATTCTGATTTTACAGTAAAGAGAACTGCATGAAGATGAGAAGTGATATAGGTGTTCCAAAACCTCGCACAGGACTTTCAACCATTGTATATTTAGCAGTTACTACATAAACCTAATTTCAGAGTCTAAAATAAAGTTGAAATAAGGCACAGGAAATCAAGAAATTGATCTTTGAGAATAGATAATCTCTAAGACCCATCTTTATGTCAAATTTTAAATATTACTTTGCCATTTCTATTGCTTTCAGTTTCTCCTGCTGCATCAAATGTTAATATTTAAAATAGTTTTTAAGAAAGAAATACAAATACTGCTAGCATAAAGTTAAAACTTGCTCTTTAATAATTGAAACACATTCTGTAGATTTGCTAACTCAACTCCTCTCCAAGTGCATACCTTCTATAACAGCCAAATTAAAAAAAAAAAAAAAATTCCATGGAAACATCCCTAATGATAAGTAAGACCATTGACTTCCTTTAGACTTTAAATAGTACGATAGATCTCAGCAAAAATTCCAGAGACTTAACTATTTATTTTGTATTTTGTTATTTAAAGGAAGATATTTTCTAAGTCTGTAAGTCATGTAACATTTAAAAAAATATTATCATAATGCATACAGAACACTATAAATATCTTTTAATATTAGATCCAGTGATAACAGTTGCTGATCCAAAAATTGTAATTTGTAACCTAGTGGGCTACTCATTTCTTCAATGCTAAGTTTAGCCATTTAAATTTTTTTATCCTAAGGTGAAGATTTTCTTCTTTAGAAAAACCACCTGAAGTCTTCTATAAATTATCTGCCAAACAGAGAAAATAAGAATTTGTAAAAAGCCAATGTCAAAATATGATAAATATCTCATTTAAGGAAAAAAAGTCCTGCTTTTATTGAGCAAACTTCCCAAGGAAATATATATTAATACCACTAGAGGGCTTGATACATTTGCTTTATGAAAACAATTTCTTACACCAGGTTATCTTGTTGGTATAAATGAAGTCCTAAATGTTCACCCTTGTAAACACTGTTATTAAGAAGAACACAATGCACATTGATATAAACACAAAGTGATTAGATCAAAAGAAAAATTATAAGCTAAACATTGTTTTAAGCAATTTAAGGGTGTTAAATAAACAGCATGATTTCAAATATCACTTAGTTTTAAATGCCATTGAAAATTATCTCTATAAATCAGTATTTAATGGCATGGTTCTAATAAATGGTCTAAGCCATTTTAGAAAACATTAAGGTTTAAGTAAAAGAAAAATTCCTTTCAGTAACACATTATCATGGATATTAATTGAAAATAATTTGGCCAGGAAAAGTAGCTCATGCCTATAATCTTCACGCTATGGGAGGCCGAGATATGTGGATTGCCTGAGTTCAGGAGTTTGAGATCAGCCTCTGTACTAAAAAAAAAAAAAAAAAATTGAAAAACAAGCTGGTGTTGTTACAGGCACCTGTAGTTACAGCTACTTGGGAGGGTGAGGCAAAAGGATCACTCGACCCTGAGAGTTTGAGGTTGCTGTGAGCTGAGCTATGACACCATGGCACTCTACCCAGAGTGACAGAGTCAGACTCTCCTCCCCCCATAATAATAATAATTTGAGAATTTTGTTTTTTGTGGCTTTTGGCCAGGGCTGGGTTTGAACCCACCACCTTCGGTGTATGGGGCTGTTGTCTTACTCCTTTGAGCCACAGGAGCCACCCGTTTTGAATGAAGTTAAAATATTCTCTATATTTTATAAAAATATTTGCCACCAAAAAAAAAAAAAAGAGTATTTACCATCATGGAAATTTCTCTATGACTCTAATGTAGAGAAATTGTATTTATAAAGACATATTAAAATTATTGTCTTTCAACTCCTTAAGTAAGACAAGTCACACATTTAGTAAATTAAATTTGATTTTTGTCTTGAGTGCTAATTTGGCTTTGAATCAATTTCATTATTCAACCATATTGTGAATACATATTTTTATAAGACAATGAAAAAGTAAAAACGATGACTCAGCTAAAGAAAACAAGTCTTAGAATTTTTTTCTGAACCCTTTACTTACCCATTCAAAATGTAAATAAATCCATCACCCAAGTTTTAGACACAGGTAAAAATATTACTACAAATAAAATTTTCAAAAATTTAAGTGGAAAGCTACTATGAAATAAAATACCTCCAAATTTATGAAGAAAGTAATGAAAAGTATATTGTTCCCTTCCCAAGGACTTTTCCAAACTACATGTTCAGTTTTGGGGGAAAATGTTATTTCATAGGATATTAAAAAGAGTTTTCATTATCTGAATAAATTTCTGGTTAACAGGTCAAAATATAAGACATGTTTGACTGTATCCTGGGGTGACATTTAACATACGTAGCCATCTGTAGACATGGGTCTAACACAGTGCTTTGCTTGTGGGTTCTCATTTGGCATCAGCTAAGGTATTTATGTGATTTCAAAACCAAAACACATTCTTGTTGTCTGGAAGTTTTACTGCCAGATATAGTGCCTCAGAATTTCCCCTCCAAGATGTATTTTTCTTTGTCATTCACAAAGAGCAAAGACATTGTAACCTAAGAGATAATGATAGGCAACTGTTCTTCTAACAGCAAAATGCCTATCAGATACAGCCTCGTTACCAATCATAGTATCACTTACTCCTGCCGTGGAATGTTAAATGAGAAGTCTATTTCTTCACTTATATGATCAAATCAAGCCCTCAGGCCAGTTTATAAGCATTTTTCTCTACAAATGCAATAACTTTGTATGATTAAATTGCAGATACTGTTAGTAAAGAGCACTTGTTAATGTAATCAGATATAGATTGAACATTCTATTAATTGAACTTGGTGCTCAAATATTTCTATATATTTAAAAACATCACCAAAATTTAAATGGCTCACTTAATAAAGGCTTATCCTATTATTTTTATAATTCTATAACTCAGATTGCATTTATATAGCTTTAACATTATTTTACTTTCTCATCAGAAAACCATCATGTAAAAATATGCAAGCAAAGATCACTTTGACATTGTGAGTAATTATTATTTTGTCTCCTACTTTTGTTTATACTAAATATTTACTCTATAATTATGGAATTGTATAGCCAGAATATTTTTTTCTTTCCAAGTTGCTCACCTTTTGTCGCCTGGTGTTTCAGAAGTTTGTTGTGTTTTGTCTATTACTGCTACTACACTATATACATCATTCTTAAATTCTGTAAAAGTGTACCACATGTGACATTATTTAACCACAAAAAAATAAGCAGTATAAATCCATTAGAAAATACTTACAGAAATACACATCTATTAGCTGCCTTAATGCTTCATCCAGAATGAATATCACTTGAGAAGAATATCCAGAGGTTATTTTTATCTCCTTTCTTTAGTTTACATGATCAATGCATTCCATTCTAAAAAATAAAAATTGTAAATGTCTTACTATCAAATGACATAGCACAATTTCCGTATTTTTTTAAAACACTAAGAAAATGATCAATGTTTTGCTGAACACAATACATTTCTGAATACTGAGTGAATATATCATGAAGCATTTTAAAAATTAAATTAATATATGAAGCAAAAACCAGCAGATCAACCAAAATTATACTCAAGCATCCATTAAGCAAGGTGAAATATCTCCCCTTCTACTTCCCAAAGAAGGAAGAAATGAATTTCCCCACACTAAGAGTGATCTTAACCACATATATTCTTATAAATGTTAAGTATATTTAGTATACTGAGAAAGAAAGGAAATATATTCTCTTTTTTTTTGTCTCAACCAATTATGCAATTGTCATAAACCAATCCTGCATATTTTGGTGTGTTATTAAAGTAATTTTTAACATCTAAGCAGCCATGGGAAGGCCCTTCTTGATGACACAATTGTTAATCCTTGCTGCTCAAGAACATCAAATGATATTTATATATTGACAACAATCCTACATAAAGAGTTCAAGGTAAACAGTTGATCATAGTTTCAATAATTTTATTCAGCGGTATTTTCTTCAATAAAAACTTTAATTTTCCTTTTTGTCTGCTTGTTCTCTTTTTTCTCTGTGAACTCCTTTATTGTATGTTAGTTTTCTTTCACTTCATTTTTAAATCTCTCATTTCCATTCTTATAACTTCTATATTGAATACTTTGATGTTTTCTGCAGCTATTACTCTACTTAGGCTTTTGCACAAAAAATTGTTCAGAGGGTTAATGGAAAAGAATGATTGTTGTTTGCCTCTACATTGCCAATCCTTCATATGGTTCCTAAAAGAAATGATTTGAAAATGAATTGACTTGATTGGCAATTAGCATAACTTGTTATTTAATCTATTTTTTTTTTTAATTTAAGGAACTGTATGAATTGGTATTGCTTAATGTGATCCAGTGATATTTTTCCATGTTAAATTTCATAAAGTTAATATCCATACTATATCAAGAAATCTGTACCTTTGGAGAACCTAGATTTTTTTCCATATAATTTTGAAATTCAAAACTCTTATACTATGGTACAAAGAAAGAGGTCAGACTTTCAGAACATATTTGCAAGCTGTTGATATTTAAGCATAGTATATTATTTGCTGTTAACAGTATTCTCAATGATATTTAAACCCTCAGACTAGTCAGCTAAAGCAGCTACATGTTGGTTTCATTATGTTTTGGTAAACATGCCTGGGAATTAAGCCACCATTTAAAACACAAATAAGGGTCAGAAAGGAATACTGCATTCCGACTTATAATTTTGGATTCAATATGCAGGGAATATAGTCCATTTCCCCTTAGCATCCTAGTCCTCTTCAGAAGTCACTGCTACCCTAAAAAGTGTTTGCCTCCATCATCCTTAAATCCAAAATAAGAGCCATGAAATATCTGAATAATACAGAAAACAATTTTGCATCAAGATCATAAAAATAATAAATAAATAATAGAAATTAACTATTAATTCTATAAATTAAACAAATTATAAATTAACAAATATATAATGGAAATTAACTATTAATTTTATTTATATTAACACATTTTATGTGTGTTTTTCATTAATATATGAAATAAGAGGTAACATGGTATCATCTTCATATTGCATATTAGGAAAATGATGCTGAGAAATGTTGAGTAATTTTCTCAAGGTTGTATATAACCTAGCTAATAAGGAGTCAAACTGGTTTCATGACAGGGTTGATCTGTAGTTCCTTCCATTAAATTATGCCACTTTAGGTCTGAAATATTTGTGGTAGAAAATGAAGAGTTTTGTTTTTTTTTTAATTTTAGTTTTAATTTCAGCTTTACATGAAGGAACAATTAGGTTACATTGTTTGCATTTGTTAGGTAGAGTCCAAGTTACAGTTGTGTCCCTTACCCAGGAGGTATGCCATATAATCTTAGATGGTGCCTGTCTGCCCCCTTTCTCCTCATCTACCCACCCTACTTGAGAGTATGCGTTTTTCTCTTGTATGGGCAAAATGAAAAGTGTTTAACAAACTAGATAAGTAATGTCATAATATATAACATATTATAGGCAATACTTTAATTTCTAAAAATATATAGATACATGATGATATTTTAAATGACTGAACAAGTAAGAATTAGATCCCTTGAAGTACCACATTCACATTAAATAATAATGATATAGATGTCAACATACTACAATGCTGAATTTCAGAGTTAAATCATTGTAGAATATATATGGAAAGTAAAAACGAAATATTTATGTGCCTTTTGGAAACATAAATACCATTCAAATATATCCTGCATTTTTAAAGTTTCTACCAACATGAATAATCTTATATATTATGTACAAAATCCTAATTTTCTGAGATAAAATGTTACGGAAGATTTAAAGCATGCAAAATGTTTACATATTGAGCAGTTTAAAATAGTATTTAAGAGAGATGATTCAATCCAATCCTGCGTCACTTCTGTCTAAAATAAATGAATAATTGAGTCTCCAATAAAAAAATGTACTAATCCACAAGTAAACTCATGATTTGAACTGACAATGTTCGTAAGATATCATTTATGCTTTCATAATCAACTATGTTAACAGTTTATAGTGAGTCCGTACATGGAAATAAGTGGGGTTGATAGGTTGAGTTCTGAAAATTTTAAATTATAACTTCATCGTATTCACATTGTATTCACATTGCCATCTCACATAAAAATCTGCATAGAATATACTTTAAATGACAATTTAATTAAAATTAATTTCAATGAGGAAGGTTTAATTAGCTCTTTGCTACGGCTTCTTACTGGTGTATATCTTTGCTTTATAATTTCATGTTTTTTTAATCATTAAAGAAACTCTTGGCTTTCACTAAACCCAGATGTCAATCAATAATGAACTTCATAAAAACATAAAAATATTCACCTATTTCTGCAGGGTCAAATTAAGCTGATAAGCTAAGAAATTGGAAAACTGAATAAATTATAACCTTAAGAAGTATGTCACTTCCTCATTAAGAATTTTTAAAGTTAATTCTGACTTGCAATTCATGTGAATTTTTCTTTTTTAAGATCTTTCATGCTGGTTTTAATATCTAAGATTACACCTTTTTTAGGTCAGCAATTGATAAAACCTTTATAAATGGAGGAAAACTTGACATGTACAGTTTAATAACCCAAATAAGGACAAAGAATTTATTTTCAAAGGATCAACCAAGAAGGATGCAGCACTGACAAGATAAGAATGAGGGGTAAAGGGCAAATGCACATTGGTCCAACATGATAAAGTTGTCAAAATGCTAAATTGATTGGGATGAATTATTATGAAAGAAAACTATTCCTTTAGTTAGAATTGTAATTGTTGATAAAAGTGACAAGACATTATCGGATGATCATTATTTTTAATTGCAGAGATAACATGAATATTATACTCTAAATAAAAGCTCTTTTTAAGCAACATGAATTACTGTTGCAAATCTGCCTAACTAATTATTAGGAATACTATTTTTCTTCCATTTTACCATTAACTATGAATGCAAAGTGTCCTGTTTAAACATAAATACAAAGAATTAAAATGTGAAGAATTTAATCTTAGATAGACTTTATGAAGAAAATAAGTTTTTTAAAAAGTACCATTTCTGGTTGGGTGCCTGTAGCTCGGTGGGTAGAATGCTGGCCTTGTGCACCCAGGGTGGCAGGTTTGAACACAGTGCAGGCCTGATTAAAAAAAATTAAAAACAAAAACAAACAAAAAAACCCTCCATTTCTGTATTGTGGCATATAAGGGAAATAAATCTAAATATAGTTTATTAGTGCATGGTTTAAAAATATTTTAAATCATCTCAAAAATACGTAATGGTTACAAAAGAAAGGCAAATCGCTTAAGAACCCTTAATTTTTAAACATTAAGTTAAAAAGAATAAAAATTGTATAACAAAAATTATACACATGAAACAAGGAATAAGGGACATAAAAATAAACAAATGAAGATAGCAGAACATGTGAGTTTTTTCCTTTCCTTTTTATTATTTCCTTTAATATTACATTGTATTTATATGATAATAAAATTTTTGAAAATTCTTTTATAACTGTAATTTCCAAACACTTTGGCATTGAGTTTTTAGTTCTATAAACTTGATACTTCAAAATCTGCTATTTACAGACACACACAAACACACACATGAAGTATAGCCATGAAATATAACTGGAAGAAAACTATTGAAAAGTAATAGCTGCTATCTTTACACAAACTCACAAAAGTATAAAAACACACAAAGAAAAAGTTGAAAAACCAGGACAAGATCAAAATGTTAGATTAGACACTCATTATGTTTTTTTTGTAGGCCAGATGTATTCCAACCTACTGAATGCCTGATTAAACCTACATGACAGGCTTAATTAAGACTATTTGGGTTCATTTCATTCTGCTGATTTTTACATCTGTCCATAAGATCAAAGCAATAGTGGCAATTCTGTACTGACACAGGAGTTATATATATATTTATATGCATATGCATATATACACATATATCCCAATGTAAATATTGAATTGATGTTTATTATCCAATTTAAGTGTTCACCTAAAGTAAGAAAGATTCTGTGTTTCTAGAAATTGTTCTGTGGATATCATGTATAAACCCTGGAATTACTACAAATATTTTACATATATTATAAATTACACTAACAAGGCAAAAGTAACATAGACAACCTAGGCCTTTCCTTTTCATTTATTGATTATTTTTTGGAGGCATTAGAACATCTTCCCTAAAAAGTAGCTACTTCTCCTTTATTCCAAACAGACTTCATATCCTAACATAGCTATGGGTTATTTATTTTATTAATAATGTACTTTTTGTCATATTGATTAATTCTATGCTAATTCAAGTTACAAGAATATAACTCTAACTGCAATATGTAGAGTATTTTGCAAAATCAGATTCCATTTTTTAACCCCAAATTTTATGATCATGCAAACTTTTACTAGAGAAACCCTATGGTAGCAATAATTCATTTTTTTTTTTTTTTTTTTAACATATACATGTGTTTCTTAGGTTCCATTTTTTTTTGCCTTCACAAAATTAAAAAGGCTTAAAATTTAATAACAATAACAATGTTTAGGATAAGGACTAGAAACAAAAACCTTATAAAGAATGAAGAAATATAAATACATTCAGAAAAGGAATCAGACAATTGCTACATCGAAATATTAAGCAATAATAATAATAATAATAATAATGCAAAGAAAGTAACATTCACACTGTCAAATAAGATTATGTCTATTATAAAATGCTTTGACTCTGAGATTCAGTATGGCGTCATCAGTTAGCAATAATTCATTTTATAATCTCTTCTTTATTCTCATGATTGTTATCTCTTTTAAGTAAGGTGCAAACTTTGTATACACCACATTCTTTATACCTTAAAACAGGATGTTACTATATGGTGAAATGTTTCAAAATACATTTCATGTTTTTTTAAAATTGACTACAGAGGAAAAAACAATCATGCAAACAGTTTACCTCAAACTATATCCAATCATTATTACATACATACAGGTACATATTTATAACAACCTCAGCAAAGCTATAAGAGATTAGGTAAAGAACATTCATTCTGGATGAAAAGCTGTCAGCTGTAATATGGTGGGTTTCATTTGAAACATCATGAATTATAAGTACCCAGACATGTTATTAATGTGTTTCAAATGCAAGACCAATATTTTGTCACATTTTAATAATTCTTAAATTAGCTAGCATTCTATAATGGATTTCAAAGAAACTTGCCAGCCATTTCTTTTTTTTCTCCTAGGAAAGCTGATTTTAAGTCATTTGTATCTTGTATAGATATTGACATCTTAGAATTGAAGAAATAGAATATAACTTGTAGATTTCATAATGGCTGCCAAGAGCAACATTGATAGCATAAAGCTATACATTATCTCTACTATCACTAATTACTTTATTTTTCTTGAATACACCTATTTTAAGAATAGTTCAAACATTTTTCAAGTGGGTTATTTCACTAGGAATTATTATCTGTTTTAAAGTCTTACCTCTTATTAACTATGGTTAGTGAAAGGTGATCAAAATAATTAGTCACCAAAGCAAATGTGACCTTAAAGCAAAGTATCCATACAATGAATCAACCAATTTTGTGTAACAAAGCTGATTTAAGTATTGGAAGCTTAACAGGATTCCAAGAACTGTATGTTCTTTTTTTTTTTAATTGTTTAAATCCAGAGCTAGTAATATTTCTAGTTTTTTCTTTCAAAAGTACATCTGGTGTTAAAACATAAAATTGGCATATTAACATTTTACATAAAAATTACAGTGAATATATAACACTCATTTAATCTATTACAAACAAAAGAAATAGTACAGTATTAGTAGCCATGTATCAGGTGGTAGAGTTAAAAGAATAGCCAGGAAAGAGAATCTTAAGTATAATAAAAAAGTATACAGAAAGACTCCCATATATAGCTGAGCAAATACATGATACTACCTACCACTTCTTAAAAAGTACACTATCCAAAACCTCACTGAAATTTGGCTATATTTTGATTAATAAAAATATTTATTACTAGAATAGTTACTCATTTAGAATGCTGTTGCTATTTGTCATCATTTCATGACTTGTTTGAAATACATCAACATGTCTTACCAGGAATTTGAGTGGGCCAGCTGCATAGGGTCACACTTAAAGTTTACCATACCTGAAGTAGTTTTTCTCTTTTCATACACTGTTTGTTTCTTTATCTCTGTATGAGCATAGGAAGCATGAGGTAAGTAAGTCTGCTCAATGAGATTATTTTGCTGTATGATATCATGAACTTACTTATTGAAAAAATCAGCACTAACTTAAAATCTTCATGAAGCTAAAAGCAACACTTTAGTAGAATCCTCAGAAAATTTCTACATCCCATATTTAAGAAACATACCTTTGACTTTTCAGTTTTCATTACAGCAAAGCAATTATCACCACCAGGTCCACAGTCATGTAACTGTACCTTATAACTCAGCTTCCTTATCTGCCCCAGTTTGCTCCTGTTCTTGTGGTGATGCATAAAGCCAAACCCTGTCCTTTATTAGCACCTCTATTGCTCCTCTTGGCATTGTTGCATTCCAGATAATAGTTGTGCGCAGTCACAATCACCATCTCCTTCAAATTCAGGGAAAATATCTGCTTCCCTTAGTTCCCTAAATGATATTATACTAAATGGTGGCTTTTCTTGCAAGTATATTTTATTATGCTTCTTTAGCACTCAAAACACACTACAATAGAGATGAGAATTAAAATGCAGGAGTTTTAGTATCCACACCCTATAAGATATATTATGTTTTCTCCTTCTATTATACTGGTATTTTCCGGAGAATTGGAGAAGAAATATTTTTTAACCATGAAGCTATTAAAAACTATGTTTTAAAAAAGTTTTTGAAATAGCTTGGTATCATAATTTTCAGTAGAGTTCACCATCTATCCAAGGACTGTACAACAGAACGAAAGATATAATATGAATCTTTCTGACTTGAGTAAGAGAAATGGAAACTATAGTAAAGTTAGAAAGAAATTATCCCATCAGTAAAAAATATTGGGACTACTAGTAGAAAAAGCACTATAATACAAAAGGTAAATAAAATAAAAGCCTGACCAAGAAATCACTAGCAGAGAGAAACCAGGTATTATGAGGACAAAAATAAATTATACATGCATAAAGTTAAAAACAAAGGGTGTAAATGCTACCAACCAATTGTGTATTTTGACTACCAAATATTCACTAAATATCTGCTCTACTCAAGCAATATTCTGCAGTTACTTACAATGTATGTAGTGCATTAGCTCTATTTCTAGGCAATTACTCTCTTGGGAAGGTTAAGAAAAGAAAAACGTGTATAAACATAACTCCAACAGAAGCATTTTTTTTTTTTTTTTTTAATTGTTGGGGATTCATTGAGGGTACAATAAGCCAGGTTACACTGATTCCATTTGTTAGGTAAAGTCCCTCTTATAATCCTGTCTTACCCCAAAAGGGTGGCAGACACCAAGCCCCCACCCCCTCCTTCCCTCTCTGTGCTTTTCCTTTCCCCACCCCTCCTTCCTTCTTTCTTTCTCTGTTCTCCCCTTCTCCCACTCCCACTGTGACCTTAATTGTCTTTAATTGCCCTCATATCAAAATTGAGTACATAGGATTCATGCTTCTCCATTCTTGTGATGCTTTACTAAGAATAATGTCTTCCACCTCCATCCAGGTTAATACAAAGGATGTAAAGTCTCCTTTTTTTTTTTTTTTTAATAGCTGAATAGTATTCCATGGTATACATATACCACAGCTTGCTAATTCATTCCTGGGTTGGTGGGCATTTAGGCTGTTTCCACATTTTGGCGATTGTAAATTGAGCTGCAATAAACATTCTAGTATAAGTGACCTTATGATAAAATGATTTTTATCCTTCTGGGTAGATGCCCAGTAATGGGATTGCAGGATCAAATGGGAGGTCTAGCTGGAGTGCTTTGAGGTTTCTCCATACTTCTTTCCAGAAAGGTTGTACTAGTTTGCAGTCCCACCAGCAGTGTAAAAGGGTTCCCTTGTCTCAACATCCATGCCACCATGGACAGTTTTGAGATTTTGTGATGTGGACCATACTCACTGGGGTTAGATGTATCTCAGGGTGGTTTTGATTTGCATTTCTCTAATATATAGGGATGATGAACATTTTTGCATATGTTTGTTAGCCATTTGTCTGTCATCTTTAGAGAAGATTCTATTCATGTCTATTGCCCATTGATATATGGGATTGTTGGCTTTTTTTCATGTGGATTAATTTGAGTTCTCTATAGATCCTCATTATCAAGCTTTTGTCTGATTCAAAATATGCAAATATCCTTTCCCATTGTGTAGGTTGTCTCTTTTCTTTCGTTGTTGTCTCCTTAGCTGTACAGAAGCTTTTCAGTTTAATGAAGTCCCATTCATTTATTTTTGTTGTTGTTACAATTGCCATGGCAGTCTTCTTCATGAAGTCTTTCCCCAGGCCAATATCTTCCAGTGTTTTTCCTATGCTTTCTTTCAGAATTTTTATTGTTTCATGCCTTAAATTTAAGTCCTTTATCCATCTTGAATTGATTTTTGTGAGTGGGGAAAGGTGTGGGTCACGTTCCAGACTTTTACATGTGGATATCCAGTTCTCCCAGCACCATTTATTGAATAAGGAGTCTTTCCCCCAAGGTATGTTCTTGTTTGGTTTATCAAAGATTAGGTGGTTGTAAGATGTTAGTTTTATTTCTTGGTTTTCTATTCAATTCCAAGTGTCTATGTCTCTATTTTTCTGCCAGTACCATGCCATCTTGACCACTATGGCTTTGTAGTACAGCCTGAAATCTGGTATGCTTATGACCCCAGCTTTATTTTTATTACTAAGAATTGCCTTAGCTATATGGGTTTTTTTCTGGTTCCATACAAAATGCAGAACCATTTTCTCCAAATCTTGAAAGTACAATGTTGGTATTTTGATAGGAATGGCATCGAATAGGTAGATTGCTTTGGGAATTATAGAGATTTTAACAATGTTGATTCTGTCCACCCATGAGCATGGTGTGTTCTTCCGTTTGTTAAAATCCTCTGCTATTTTCTTTCTGAGGATTTCATAATTTTCTTTATAGAGGTCCTTCACCTCCTTTGTTAGGTATATTCCTAGGTATTTCATTTTCTTTGAAACTATGGTGAAGGGAGTTGTGTCCTTAATTAGCTTCTCATCTTCACTGTTATTGGCGTATACAAAGGCTACTGATTTGTTCACACCAGAATTCTATCAACCCTTCCAGGATGAGCTTATTCCCATACTGCAGAAATTATTCCAAAAAATTGAGGAGGAAGTAATCTTCCCTAACACTTTCTATGAAGCCAATGTCACTGTGATACCAAAACCAGGAAAAGATCCAACTAAAAAGGAGAATTTCAGACCAATTTCACTATGAATATAGATACAAAAATTCTCAACAAAATCCTAGCCAATAGATTACAGCTTATCATCAAAAAGTCATATCTCATAATCAAGTAGGTTTCATCCCAGGGATGCGAGGCTGGTTTAACATATGCAAGTCCATAAACGTTATTCACCATATTAACAGAAGCAAAAATAAAGACCATATGATTCTCTTGAAAGATGCTGAAGAAGCATTTGATAAAATCCAGCATCCTTTTCTAATTAGAACACTAAAGAGTACAGGCATAGGTGGCACATTTCTGAAACTGATTGAAGTAATCTATGACAAGCCCACAGCTAATATTTTACTGAATGGAGTAAAACTGAAAGCTTTTCATCTTAGAACTGGAACAAGACAGGTTGTCCTCTGTCACCATTATTATTCAACATAGTTCTGGAAGTTCTAGCCAATACAATAAGGCAAGACAAGGAAATAAAGGAAATCCAAATGGGAGCAGAGGAGGTCAAACTCTCCCTCTTTGCTGATGACATGATCCTATACCTAGAGAACCTCAAAGACTCAACTACAAGACTCCTAGAAGTCATCAAAAAATATAGCAATGTCTCAGGTTATAAAATCAATGTCCACAAATCAGTAGCCTTTGTATACGCCAATAACAGCCAAGATGAGAGGCTAATTAAGGACATAACTCTCTACCAGAGCTTCAAAGAACATGAAGTACCTAGGAATATACCTAACAAAGGAGGTGAAGAACCTCTATAAAGAAAACTATGAAATCCTAAGAAAGGAAGTAGCAGAGGGCATTAACAAATGGAAGAACATACCATGCTCATGGCTGGGAAGAATCGACATTATAAAAATGTCTATACTTCCCAAAGCAATCTACCTATTCAATGCCATCCCTATTAAGATACCAACATTGTACTTTCAAGATTCGGAAAAAATGATTCTGCCTTTGTACGGAACCAGAAAAAAACCTGTATAGCTAAGGCAGTTCTTAGTAATAAAAACAAAGCTGGGGGCATCACCATACCAGATTTTAGGCTGTACTACAAAGTCAGAGTGGTCAAGACAGCATGGTACTGGCACAAAAAGAGAGACATAGACATTTGTAATCAAATGGAAAACCAAGAAATGAAACTAACATCTTACAACCACCTAATCTTCAATAAACCAAACAAGAACATACCCTGGGGGAAAGACTACCTATTCAATAAATGGTGCTGGGAGAACTGGATATTCACATGTAAAAGACTGAAACTGGAACCACACCTTTCTCCACTCACAAAAATTGATTTAAGATGGATAAAGAACTTAAAGGCATGAAATGGTAAAAATCCTCAAAGAAAGCATAGGAAAAACACTGAAAGATATTGGCCTGGGGAAAGACTTCATGAAGAAGATTGCCATGGCAATTGCAACAAGAACAAAAATGAACAAATGGGATTTAATTAAAGTGAAAAACTTCTATACAGCTAAGGAGACAACAACCAAAGCAAATAGACAACCTACACAATGGGAAAGGATATTTGCATATTTTGAATCAGACAAAAGCTTGATAACTAGGATCTAGAGAACTCAAATTAATCCACATGAAAAATGCCAATAATCCCATATACCAATGGGCAAGAGACATGAATAGAACTTTCTCTAAAGAAGACAGATGAATGGCTAACAAACATATAAAAAAATGCTCATCATCCCTAATTATTAGAGAAATGCAAATCAAAATCACCCTGAGATACCATCTAACCCCAGCAAGAATGGCTCACATCACAAAATCTCAAAACTGCCCATTGTGGCATGGATGTGGAGAGAAGGGAACCCTTTTACACTGCTGGTGGGACTGCAAACTAATACAACCTTTTGGAAGGAAGTATAAAGAAACCTCAAAGCACTCAAGCCAGACCTCCCATTTGATCCTGCAATCCCATTCCTGGGCATCTAGCCAGAAGGAAAAACATTCTTTTATCATAAGGACACTTGCAATAGACTGTTTATTGCAGCTCAATTTATAATTGCCCAAATGTAGAAACAGCCTAAATGCCCACCAACCCAGGAATGGATTAACAAGCTGTGGTATATGTACACCATGGAATACTATTCAGCCATTAAAGAAATGAAGACTTTACAGCCTTTGTATTAACCTTGATGGAAGTGAAACACATTATTTTTAGTAAAGCATCACAAGAATGGAGAAGCATGAATCCTATGCCCTCAATTTTGATATGAGGACCATTAGAAACAATTAAGTACACAGTGTGGGGGAGAGGGAAGAGCAGAGGGAGAAAGTAGGAGGGAGGGATGGGGAAAGGAAGAGCAGAGAGAGGGAAGGAAGGAGGGTGGTGGGGCCTTGGTGTGTGCCACACCTTTTGGGGACAAGAGACGATTGTAAGAGGGACTTTACCTAGCAAATGCAATCAGTGTAACCTGGTTTCTTGTACCCTCAATGAATCCCCAATAATAACAAAAGAAAAATCATTAGTGCCTGAATTACAAAAGGTTCTATAGGACACTATTTAAATTGTTAATTTTATAAAAAGCAGGCCGTTGCAATCAGGATTATTCACAGAACTGTTTCTCAATGGATGCTTCTTATATGTAACTCTTACTGCATACGAAAGTGAGATGGTTATCTTTAGGAGTTCTATCAAGATTTTATGAATTAAAAGAAAAAATGTCAACTTTTCTTAAAATGCAACTTCTCAATTAGGCAGTTTCCTTTGAGATTAGGTTTAGTGTAATAAAGTTGTATTTCTTGAAGATTCATCCAAACATTAGAAAAAAGTAATAGAACAAAATACTTCCTCTGTTCCCGACATCATATTTGTGTGAAACGAGCTTTCTACAATGAATAATATTAAAAACAAAAATCATTCAATTATAGCTAGAATACTTGGAAGAAGATTTAAGGGTATCCCTGTCCAAAATTTAACCTTACAAAGAAGATACTCTAAAGAAAGTCAAGCTCAGGTATCTCATTAAATGTTGAGTTATAATAATTAGAAAAGTAAAAATAAATAAGATTTGTAAAGAATTTTAATTGTTATCTTTTTATTACAAATAATAATAAGTGTTTTGTTTAAAAAAATTTTTTTGAGGTGTATTTATTTATTTATTGGGACAGAGTCTCAATTTGTCACCCTCTGAAGAGTCCTGTGGCATCATAGCTCACAGTAACCTCAAACTCTTGGACTCAAGCAATTCTCTTGCCTCACTCACTCTAGTAGCTAGAACTACAGGCATCCACCACAACACTCATTTTTTTGTTTAGGAGGCCCAGGCCAGGTTTGAACCCACCAGCCCTGGTGCATGTGGC